>BPTQ01000005.1:247904964-247924292 GCA_019973895.1 Chrysanthemum seticuspe | reverse complement strand
CTAGCCGCAGTTTATCACTTAGAGCTTTTACCAATACAGATAATAGGAATCTGAACTCTACGTTCGTCCAAAACGTACACACCTCAAAGTAAGGAACTATACCAATTTGCGACAGGACACATAACCATTTTCGAGATTCACTATTTGACGCCGATCCATGCAGTGAATACTCGTAGGTTGGGTCAGTCCAATGATCATCACCATGAACAACATGTGAGTTTGGCAAAATGGTCACCAACACACTCACAATTGTCTTAATTTGATGGTACTCCCGTACCGTCAACCGACAATGGACAAGTTTTGAATGAAGAAAATCATTCATGGATTTAAACATGCAAATATAGAATACAGTTGATATAAATGAAAACGATAATAACCATTAAATCAATTCATTATAAAATATAAACTGCTTAGCATTCCATTATCCAAATACTATAAACAGATATGCATAAGACTACATATAGATCGGAAACCGGTGTTCCCATCATGATCAAATTATGTTGTTCAAGACAACAAGTAGTCATCTGAGTAAACCTTGAGAATACTTGTTTCAATATCCATGAAAGGTATGATGATTGTGCATTCAAGTACAATACGAGTATTGCAGCAATGCATTCCATAGGGTGTTTGACACTAGCAAAACACCTACTATAGACATTCATCTAAACAGTTTCTCAAACTGTAAAGTATTCTTATTCTTTTATGGTATAATACATTAATGCTCTCAGTCGAGCACATCTAGTCAACAATGTCATCATTCATGATGATATGCTACCATGACTAGGTTTGAGCATCATTTCAGTTAAATAAGCATCAATGTATGCAAACAGAACAGAGATCCTCAAATATCCGTAAATGTTGAACATATATTTGGTCCTTTGAAGGTCCATTAGAATGTTCGTTTAACAATTATCTAATGACATTCACTTAGATATTTGTTGTTATCAATCATCTTGCATTCATGCAAATGATATAATTAGTCCAATGCACAATATGATATACATAATGAATCCTTTAGTTAAACTTAAGGTTTCTATTCATGCTTTAAATCTCATCAGGTAAGATTGATTATTGAGACTCCTCTCAATAATGTTTCATATTGTGTCAGACTTAATAACCGCTTATGTTTATTCAAACAAACATATGTAACAAGGTTGCATGTTTTATGTTCTAAAACTCTCAAGAGAAACTTCATTCCATACTAAGGAAAAAATTCTAGCTTAGATGGAATAATGTTTCTAATACGTTATCAACATATGAGATTTAAGAAAATAAATACAGTGCTCCCACTTGCTCTTAGTGTACTTAGTACTGATCTTATGTTAATCAAAATCAAATTAATGATTTTATGGTAAACTAAAGATCTTAGCTCGGAGATGCATTATCTAATCCACACTTGGATTCTTGTATCTTGTAGACATAATAAAGATTATATATATTCACAAACCCTTTTGAATACACATCGTCCTCGCAAATGTATTCAATAAGAAAAGATTTTTGAAATCCTATTGTCACATTTCATGAAGATAAGTATGACAATTCACCATCTTTATACATTTAATATTTACAGGTAGGTAGATTTAATCATAGTCAATTTCTTGAGTATGAGTAACCCATTTCACTACTCGTGAATTAAATGTGTGTACAAGTTTGTCCTTTTGAGTCTTCTCATTGAGAAACTCATATTTAACCTCACAGTCTAACTGATTGGTAAGAGATCAATCAAGCTTCATGAGTGATTGTCTTCCACGGACTGCATCTTATCATTCATAGCTTTGAGCCATTCATCAGATTCAAAATCTGATAATGCAGCTCTTAGTTAGCAGGCTCACAATGACCCTCTAACTTATATCCCTTAGCATTGATATAAGACTATATCATTCAGGTGCAAGAAGTTTCCTTCCGGATCTATGAATGAGAGATATCATACTATGATTTAACATATGCATGTTTACCTTAGTGTGACATCAGCAAGTGTACCTAGAAGGTTGTGTATATTAGTTCTTGAACAACCTCAAGATATAAAGGTGCTCCCACTTGCTTTGTACATAGAGACTAATCTCTAGATACACCGCATCTTGAGAAACAATAAATTGTTTTCAATTGGGACATCCAAAATACATTAGTAGTTCTTGACTCCAGTTTGTTAATTACTTACTCTAAGGTATTTAACAAATTAAGAACTTCAATCAAGACATAATGGAATTCATCCCATTCCATAACACAATGGCGTCTTAAATACCTTCCAGATTGGAACCATATTGAGTGTACCCATGGCACATTCAATTTTCTAACCTTAATTCTTTGGAGGTAAGAGAGTTTAAGTCATCAAAGATCAAACAATATCAATAGAGTTTGATTTTCCATGATGGACATACCATAATAATGTGGTATTCCATGAGGATTGATGTTGTGAGACTATCCCACAACTCATTAGATGAACTTATACTCTTTGGCTTACGTATCTGCCAACCAAGTCAAACCAGATGGCATCAATAGTGTTTTCAGCCTATTGCATACTTAATTTATAAGTTGTTGACCAAGTCAATGACTTCATGTGCATGTTTTGACTAGAAAACATAAACATTTAATATTTTACTATACGTCATACGTCATTAACAATTTAATGACTTCATGTACATGTATTTAACAAGAATACATAACAAGTTAACGTCTTACTTTAGGTTATAAGTCTTTCAACAATTAACAGACTTGATGTTTAAGTCTTTACAAGAGACCTAAACATATTCAAGTAAAGCAATTTAGAGTGCCGACTCTTGGCCTCAATAGTAATTTCAAGTTAATTTCATACTTCAAGATTATGACTTTACAATAATACATAATCATATTTACTGAACAATTCGGTGAATATGTTGAAATAGCTTTTCATATTATCTTGACATTTGTTCTAATTACGGAAACTTACATTTTATGTGTAGAAGTCCTAGTAGAATATTAGTTTTCGTACCTTGCAGTCAAGAAAAACTATTAGTCATATTGTTATATGTTGTATCTTGCACACAATGAAGATTTCTCCCACTTGTGCATGGCACAACATCATGCGTAATATGACAGTGTCACAGATATACAAAATGAAAATATAGATATGTAGAACTTTATTGTTTTAATAATGAATCACGCATAACAATTTATTGATAACATTTCAGGAAGCAACATCAGGAACGCGACAAGTTATCTAATAAAATTCATGCAATGGTTCTTATATAAACTATGATGCTTCACGTGTGGAAAGTAATGTATTATTTCAAGACAATCAAGAAATAATATGGGCAACCTTCAAGGTAATAAAGATTACGGCTCCCACTGGATTAGACAACATTACATGTGTTTCGTCACCAGTATTAAAGTCACATAACTCCCATTGGATTATACAACATCATAAATGTTATGTCACCAGTGGAGACTGAGTGTCAATTGGATACTTTCCTTCTTTCTTTGAATATCTACACATTATTGCTAATGTGAGTCACTTGGACTAGTAAACATGTACTTAGATATTCAATGAAGTGCATCAAGTTCTAACATATAGATGACGGGCTAGCCATCATTGATATTTTAACTTGAAAATAGGCATGCAATTCCTCCATAAGGTCTATTTTACCACAAGGGTGTGTAGTACTTTATTAGGTTTATTGGGTTAAGATAATTGCTAGGTAATCATGCTAGTAATTGTCTTTACCATTTTGCGGTTTATTGATATTTCCATCTTCTAATTAAAACTCATATTATTTTGGTAGCTATAGAAAACGTGTTCTCTAGTTATCCAAATATCTCATCTTACTTCAATGTTTCAGAACCGAAACTAGGGTTATAAAACAAACTTGAAAGAATAAGATGTGCAACCATACTTAACCGTTTTGACTTTTGCAAGACATTACGATTTCTAGAGTAGGTGTGCTTTGAGTTTGATTAGAATTAGGACAATTCAAATATTCCTATTATTGTATTTCCTCATAAAGAAAACAAATAGGAACAAGTCTCTTTCTTACAAGGAAAGAAGTACTTAGTTTGTCTTTATAACAAGAAAAGAACAAACTTTTGTTTACGGATGTGATGCATTATATCATTAATATGAATTTACAAAGTTCAATTTTTAGTATTTTCGACAATTATCCTTTTACAAATTAATTACCCCATGTTTAAAACAATTAATTTACGAAAAAGGGCTAACATCCACATTGTGCTTCTACTATCACATCAGTTGATCTGCTAGCAATAGTAGATTCAATTGGTAGGCGACGATCACCAATTGCATTACATATGCAACTCTTAGATCCTTATGGGACTCATGGCACTAGTGAACAAGCATCTAGTGTCAAGTAGGCATGTTTAGTCCCATCCTTGCCTCGGGTCAAGGTCTCACCGCTTAACTCGATTAAGTCATCCAATTTGAGAACGTGCGAAAATATATCTAGGTCCCACGCATAGACAATAATCACCTTGGGTTACAATTCAACCTAGGTCCCACGCATAGGCAAAAAGTAATTGCAAGTGTTCTCAAGCGATTGGACGACATGACTTAAATTTGTGACGGGTAAAATATTTTGATGTGAATCAAAAAAGGTGTACGAAAAAAGCATGCATTCATTTTTCGTAGCACAAGTTAAAAACTCTTCTTAACTTAAGTCTAATCATTGTTTTAATTTATGTGTGTCAAGTTGTCCATATTCAAGTCTAATATAGAACCTATGTGGATAATAAAAGAGATAGGACAATACATAAATCGAATAACATACATAACAAGTTAAGTGTTATAATTAAAACAATGATTTTAAGTTAAATCCATATTTAAACTTAGTTAAACTAAATCATAAGATTTAGTTTGAAAATGGTTTGTGTTGCGTTTTAAGTTTTAGAAAACTATTTGCAAGTTATATACATTCACAACATACATAATAAGCAAACAACCAACACACAACCACAATATGCAAAGCCTCAACCGATGAAAGAACCTATGCTTGGTCTCGTGAGCCATCACGAGAACCAAGAGTCATCTAGGGACATAAACCACAACCACACGGAGGACTCCCACTTGCACCAAGACCAAGCAAGGACAAGTAGAAGCCCATAATGCACATAAAAAGTGAATCTGCCAGCCCAGAATTTCTGCATTCGGAGGCCCAAATGGCCTAGAAGGAGTCATCCCCGAGCTTAGCACCAAACTACAAAGTTGTGGGCCCATGAGTTGTCTACTTGCAAAAAAAATTTGGTTAAAAAATACGCCACCAATCATCGGGAAACGCCGTTTTACTGCAGCTTGTACGAGCAGCCATTTTGCGTCTTTATGTCTTTTATGCTTCGTCATTCCATTCCAAGCATCGGTTACAATATATAGAATGTAAAATACAACTAATCTACTATCTATCTATTGTAACATGCCCAAACAATGGCAAAAACCAAATTAAAATTCATACATAAAAGCCGAAACAATGGCAAACCCCAAATAACAAGAAATTAACGACAATCACAATCATTCATAGCACAAGTGGTCTAGGTTTTCATCGGCTTTGCATATACACATAATAATACCATAAAATTATGAACATAACACAGTGTTGGCTAATCCCATGAGAAAACATGCATGTATTTGCCATGGGAACAATTTAAATAGCATGAAATAAAAGATTTAGCCAACGAATCGAAGAAATAATCAACAAGAATTAAAACCCCGATTGGTACGCGAGTAAAATGGATTTAGGTTCTCAAACCTACTGAAATTAGACCTTCTAAAAATCATTTTACCACAGAAAATTAAGCCTTAGGGGCTGTTTTCAAATCGTTTCAAGAATCGATTAAAACAACGCGATTAAAGCCATTTTTAGCGTACCGAACACATTGTTTAATTAACAAATGCGAAACCAATGGCCATAGGACCAAAAATCACAGATGTTTATATTACTTATAACATTCTTAATCCATGAAAAATGGAGCCCTCGGGGCTGTTTTGAAAGTGGTTACAAAAAACACTTAAAAAACACGCGTTTTGACCATTTTTTCGCATACCCGATAATCATATGGCACATATGATGGCTCGTGATACCACTAAAAGTGATGATGAAAATAATAAACATATATATATCAAATAAACGCAGCGGAATCATCACCAACAACGGATCCATATTGCCATATGATCAATCAAATAAAACATAGATAAGGTTTATACCTTTGTAGCGTGATTCCGGTAACGAGACACCAATCACCTCCACGAATGGAACCAAGAAACCAAAAGACCAATAAGGTTGGTCTTTCCCAATGTGTGAAACACACTACACGTCCAACGAACACCCTTTGATGCTAGTCTAAACCCTTGTATCGATCCTTGCACAAGACTACCTTTAGAATTATGTAGGAAGGAAAAACCAAAAACCAAACCCCTAGTGTGTGTGTGGTTTTGGACGTCCCAAGAGAGAGAGGTGGGGAGGGGATTATGAAGTCCTAATGTAACCTTCAATCAACATCAATGATCATCAATAATAATCAATTAGCATTAATGCTAATTGATGTCAAATCTTAAGTTACACTTTAAGCCCTTCAAAGTCCAAATACTCCACTTAACTCCCTTATGTAACAAAGGTTATACATAATGTAAATACGATAAATACATTATGATAATGGTGTCTAAGTGTATATGTGTGTGACCCCATAGGCTCACATATGACTAGCCATATAATTATTTATTATGACACGAGCATACTCCAACAGTGATGTCCTCTCCTCTTCCTCTCTCACCAATCTGTTGAAGATTGGCTCTAGACGCTCTGTGGAGTCATCAGAACCCCTAGATGAATCACTTGGATTCACTACACTATCATCTTCAGAAGAAGGGAGAAATGGGGATTTTGAGGGTCGAGGTTCATCTTGATGGGGGTAGCGAAACAATGGGTGTGAATCTTCACTGGATGAGGATGATGATGAGGAGGAAGTTAGATTGATTACTTCTGGTTTGGTAGACATCGTGATTGTTGATGATTGTGGAGTTTTTGGAGAAATTAGGGTTTGTGAAGTTAATTAGGGGTAATTGATGTGTGTTAAATGTGCATTGGGACTATCTTATAGGCAAATTCAAGGCTTAATGAAATTTAATGCGAGTTGGGTGGCACAGTAAAACTCAAGATATTTACTGAAGATACTTAGTCACTTGAGTTGTTTCTGTTGATTGACATCCTTCAGCAGATTGACCATACTTTCTATTGAAGTGTTAATTTAAATTTGGTTGGAGTTGCTTTACACGTCAGATATGGTCAACAACTTGTTCCGATATTTTTGACCATAAATTGGGTAACTTCTACTAATACCTTCTTCTCATATCTTCGCCTAAAATTAACAGATTCCCTCTTCACTTGATTTAAACACACTTCCAGTTGTGTGAATCATAACCCTCTCTAACAATTTCTCACATGGCGCTTCAATTTAAGAAGGATCATAACAAGGTTGCTTTTCTGGGAAAAGCAAAGGGTCATGAACTCTATGAACCAATGGTGGATTTCTTGAAATGGTCCAAGATTCATTATGCTTTAACGCACTCTCCTAATGTGATATATGAATCGTTGGTTGAACAATTTTGGGCATCTGCTACTAAACAAAGTGACACAGAGATAGTAGCTACGATTGATGGAATAGGGTATGTAGTGACTGAGGAGTTGATTAGGAGACAACTTCGTTTGGATGATGAAGATGGGGTTTATCACTCTAATACTGTGGAGATACTTGTTGGGCTAAGAGCTATTGGATACCAGAGTACGAACACAGATATGTGGCACAAGAATGAGCTTTGCCCCATGTGGAGGTTTTTGGTGTACACATTGCTTCAATGCATAAGTAATAAGTCAGGTGGATGGGACCAATTCTCTACTCAATTGGGTTGTGGTATTTTATGTCTTTCGCATGGTTTAACTTATAATTTTTCTAAGTATATTTTTGATAATATGGTTGAAAATGTTCAAAATAAAAAGCATAAGTTTCTTATGTATCCCAGGTTTTTACAAATGATTTTAGACATAACAACCCAAGATAGAGTCTTTTGTCCCTTAGGAGCTCTAAGTGCTAAATTGTTTGTGTTAGGATTTAGTAAATCCAGTTATTAAAGAGTCGGTCACCTCAAGTATATGTAATCATTAGAAAGCTCGTAGTCATAGATTATTATAAGTTAAGTAGTATCTAGTTTAAGTAACACCGTTGAGGACGAACGGGTCTTTACCCACTGTATGCTTGATCCACAGCCCGATAGGTGGCGATTTATGTAAAGACTATAAATACTCTCTACCTTCCAAGGTAGAGAGTTGGAGCTCATAATAAGACTTTTCTTTCTCTCACTAAAGTTCCCTAAACCTCTAACTTACTCTCTCTAGAACTCTTTGTACGCCTATTTGATCTTATGGTTTAGTGTGTTTATGAAATCCAATATGTTACAAATGGTATCAAGAGCCAAGGTTTGATCATCTCTTACATATCTTTGGATTTCTAGTGACTTTTAGGTAGTTTTAGAGTTTGAAAAAGTTTAGTGGTTTTTGCATCATTTGGATCATTTCTAGTGTTAAAGTTTGAAACTTGAGTGTAGTTTTGTGTTTAGAATCATTTTATGTGCTTGGGTTTTGATTTGTTAAGCTTGAATCATCGTGGTTGGGTTGTTTTTGGATTGAAAAGTGATGTTTATGTGTTTTTTCTTGCTAGCGACTTAAGCCACGGACAAGTTTTCTTGGTAGCGACTTACTTTGTAATTTGATAGCGAGTTGTAGTTGAAGGCCTTAGTGAGTTGAGCTAGCGACTTGTCTGTTGAGACAAGCCGACAAACAGGACATTTAATGGAGTCTCCACTACGGGTAGCGACTTGGTGAAAATTAGCGACTTGTACTTAAGTTTGTTAACGAGTTGGTGTTAGCGAGTTGGTGCTTAGCGAGTTGCTCTTTAGCGACTTGACAACTTAGCGACTTGGTCCTTAGCGAGTTGTTCTTTAGCGACTTGACAACTTAGCGACTTGGTGTTTAGCGACTTGCTGTCAAAATTTTACTAGCGACTTGGTGCTTAGCGACTTGGTTCAGGTTTTCTTAGCGACTTGGCTGACTCTGTCTGTAATACGGTTTTCTCTTGATTTAGTAAAATACCGTGAAAGAATCTATTTCTCGGTTTAATCATAGAGTTATAAAATCCCGTTTAATCTGTCATCATGTCTACCAACGTTCCTACAATCATCTCCACTGTTGCCGAGGATGTTCAAGCAGCTGGTTCAGATACTCGTCCACCCATGCTTGACATAACTGACTACAACTCTTGGGCTCAATGAATCAGATTGTACTGTCTTGGAAAGGAAAATGGAGTCAACATTCTCAAATCCATTGATGAAGGACCGTATCGGGTTGAGACTACTAGAGACTTAATTGATACAGCTGAAGATGGAACAATGATCTATGGAATTGACAGACCTAAGACATATGATGAGCTCGATGATAAGGAGAAAAAGAGATTCGATTCTGATATCAGGGCTTCTAACATCGTACTTCAAGGTCTTCCAAAAGATATCTACAAGCTGATCAATCACAACACCGAAGCCAAGGCAGTGTGGGATAATGTCAAGATGCTTCTCTCAGGTTCTGAATTAACTATGGAAGACAGAGAATCACAACTCTATGATGAATTTGAACACTTCAAGATGAAACCAGATGAGAGTGTCTATGAGTACTATGTGAGATTCCACAAGCTTGTTAATGATATGAGGAACATCAGAATGACTATGCCAAACATTCAGCTGAACTCAAAGTTTGTGAACAACATGAATCCCAAATGGCACAAGTTTGTCACCTCTGTAAAGCTAACCAAAGGATTGAAGAATACAAACTATGAGCAACTCTATGCCTTCCTCCTTCAGAATGAGAGACATGCTATGTTTGAAAAAAGGATTCTTAATCAGTTCAAAACCAACCAGGGAGAGACAAGCTCATCAAATGATTCAACTGCCTTCTACTCAAACATCGAAATCACAACCAAAGCCTCACAAGTCATACCTATGGGTAATGGTAATCACAAACTCATTCCTGATCCTATGTTCAAACAAGCTGATGCTGATGCACACGTGGGAAACTTCATTAATCAACTGGCTCTCCTGGTTAGTCAAAACATGAACTCTCTTCCACACACCAACAACAATCTCAGAACTGCATCCAATCCACACAATCAAGCCACTGTCAGAGATGGGAAGGTTATGGTGCAGCCAGTTCAAGAAAGACAGTACGAACAAGCAAGAGGTGGAGCTGGTAGAGGTTATGCTGCAAATCAGAATAGGGGAAGT
Organism: Chrysanthemum seticuspe; assembly: GCA_019973895.1. Taxonomy (NCBI): domain Eukaryota; kingdom Viridiplantae; phylum Streptophyta; class Magnoliopsida; order Asterales; family Asteraceae; genus Chrysanthemum; species Chrysanthemum seticuspe. Next base: position 247,913,989 of record BPTQ01000005.1, on the reverse strand, counting down.
AATGGAAACCAGGGTCAAGCAAAGCCAATCAAATGTTACAATTGTGGAGGTGAGGGACATATTGCAAGGAACTGCACATCGCCAAAACGCCCTCAGAATTCCGAGTACTTCAGGGATAAGATGTTGCTTGTACAAGCTCAGGATAATGGTGCAGCTTTGAATGAAGAGGAGTTATTGTTCTTGGCAGAGGGAAATGCTAAGACATATGATGCAGATGTGGATGAGCAACCAATTCAAGAGATAGGCCATAATCATCAGAATGCCTTTCAAGTAGCTGATTGTGATGCATACGACTCTGATGTTGATGAAGAACCCATTGCACAAACCATTTTCATGGCTATAAATTCTCCAATGGTCTCTCCTTAAGTCTCTTCATCACCACAAGCTGGTCCATCCAAAGACAAAATCATTTCTGAGGTATTAAAATTATACGATGAAGTTGATGAGCAAAAGATACATAACGAAGTACAATCAACTGTAATTATTGAGTCAGATATTGAAAATATGGGTAATATCAATGTTGTCCCATATGATCAATATGGAAACAAAGTGAAAGTGTGATTGTACCAAGTGATGTATCTTATGCAGTTAATGATGACTATGCTTTTGATGAATACACTGCACGTGCCCCTGATGATTCCTTCATCTCTGAACTGAATGCCTATAAAGAACGTGTTTCTATTTATGAACAACGTGCAAAATTCAAGTTGACCACCCGTGAACAAGAAATGGATGACCAAATGCGTACAACTATTAGAAAAAGTAGGTTTAGAAAAGAAGTATTAAAACAAGAGTTAAACTCCTTACAAGAAAAGCTTTCAAAAACTGCTAAGCAAAAACAAGAACTTCAAGAAAATGTTAAAATGCTTAAGCAAGAATTCAGTGCTAAGGAATCAAAACTTTTGAACGATTTTTCTAATCTAAAAACCTTGAAAAACAAGCTTGAAAATAAGTTGTGTACAAGGAAATACCATTCAGAGTGCTCACTTAATCACTAAGCATAGAGTCTTAAGCGATAAGCATAGCATTCCCCTTGTTGAGGAACCAAATCCAGAGGTCATTAAGAAGGCTAGAAATGCTCATAAGGTTCTTTATGATGGCAATGAAATCCTTAAGCCTAGACAGAAACCTAGTTGCGTTGAGTGCACTAAGGAAGATAAGAAATCAGATGAAGTCACTAGGGAAAAGATGAACAAGAAACTAGATGATCCTAAATGCAAAGAGAAGAAAATAAATATTACACCCCATGATTACAAGAAGGAGAATTGGATTTCCTTGAACATGTTTAAGCCTCAGACATTGTTAACACCCGAACAAGTGTTCTGGAAAAAGGATTTAGATAAGCAAAAAGCAAAGAATCTTGTTGTAACTAACCCCCCCCCTTCAGGAAAATGCCTTCAGCGACTGTGTATCCTCCCATTACACCAATGCATTTGGTTCCTAGGACTATTGCCACTAAAAGCAAGACCTTAATCAGTCAATATGTTATTTTTCAACTATTTGTTGATTTTGAGAAAACTTGTAAGAAAAGGATCACACCCACTGGTATAACTGAAGGGGAAAGGGGTTTTGAGCAAACGAAAGAATGTTATTTAACTGAAGTCATGCCTTTCTTTAAACAACTAAAAGATCATTTTGAAAGTCTTAAAAAGGGAATGAATTTAGACATTAAAGAAATGGAAAAGGAATTTGATGCAATGATAGTTGAGGTTAGTGACTATGAGCGAGCACTAAAATATAATGAGATTGAGAGGAAGAACTTGCATACATTGAATGAGATTCTTATTACTGAATGTGTTGCTTAAGATGTGTTTTTCACTGCTACAAATTGTTCCATTAATGCTTCTCAATTTCATGAATTATCTGTTGCCCTGAAAGTCTCCCATGATCGTGTCATTGAGCTTGAAAAGACTAATTCTAAACTAAATGAGAAAATTGAACTGGATGATCACGACAATTTGGTTAAACATTTTTCTAAACTAGAGGTTGAGCATTTTAATTTATAACTAAAATATCAACATCTTAAAGAAAATGTCAAAACTTCAAATATCAAGACATCCTCAGATGTTCCAGAGTTTGATGCAGTTTTTCAAATCAACAAACGTGATGAACAGATTCAAGCTCATTGTAACACGATCAAAAAGTTGAAAGCACAAATCTCTCAATTAAAGGGTCAAAAGAACAATGTGACTGGTTCCCAAATGCCTCCTCCTTTAGATTCTCAGAATTCTCAAACGTTTCATCTTCAAAACTTAGTAAATGCATTACAAAAGGAAAACGAAAGTTTTCTAGAAGAAAATGAAAAGGTTAAACGTCATTTCAATGAGTTATTTGAAACAATAAAGGTCACTCATAACAAAAATAACGAACAAATAGCTTCATTGCAAAAGGAAATTGAGAATCTAAAGAGCCAGGTAAAAGGGAAACTGCCAATGACCAATGGGGAGAATGGTGTATCAAAGGTTCACTCTTGTAATAAATATGCTTTGTCTATGAAATATGTTCCCCCTCATCTTAGGAATAACAAACTTGCTATTCAAACATATTTCTCATACCTTAAGGATTGTCTAGAATGTCTCCGTGAGATTGTTGAAGAGGATAAGTTAGAGAAACCACTTGATAATGCAATTAGGCATGCATGCTTATATGCCGAACGATCTCAAGAACTTCTAGAATGCTTAATCACAATATGCCCTAAGTCCTTAGGTGAGAGAGTTAATCCTTTGATTCCTTGTTCTATGCCTAGTGACAAGCATAAAATCCATTCAATGCCCAATTTTATGAATGTGAACCTTAGTGTGCCTTCAAGTAGTTCAGATTCCAGATCTGGTAGTGCTAAGAAAGCGAACTCTAGTGTGCCTTCTAGAAGTACAAATCCCAACACTTCTAGCGTTAAGAAAGTGAACCTTAGTGTGCCTGCATGTAGTTCAGATCCCAACACATCTAAACAGGAGATGCAAAAAGTAGCAAAACCAACTAATGTTCCCATTCCCTCTACAGAAGTAATCAGTGACATTAAAGCAAGCATGTCAAAGTCTCAAGAAAATACAAGAAATGATAGGACCTCGCAAGCTAAGAATGTGCATTGGAAGAGAGTAGAAGACCAACCTAGGAACTTTAAGTCTGAGCTGAATAAAACGAATCGTGTTGATTCTAGTATTTGCCATAGGCGTACTGTAATTAATTCGAATTCTTATACTATTTGCAAACCTTGTAATGATGTCTGCTTGAATTCTGTTACTAATCATGAATGTGGTGTGAATTTTTTGTCTAAAGCTGCAAATCTCCAGTTAACATTGTTAAAGCAAAATTTCATGCTAAGATGGCAAAAAGGCAAAGGCTAAAGAAAGTTAGAAAACAGTGGAAGCCCACAGGAAAAACATTTAGTAAGATAGGTTATCAATGGATACCTGTTGGCCATAAGGTTAATCAGACAATGCCGACTAGAAAATGGATGCCAACTGGTAGAACAATTCCCTTAAGAAGTGAACATACTTTAAATAGGGCAAATACGAACACTAGTACTAAATCTATTCATATTAACTCCATTGATTCAATTTCTGATATGAATGTTTCTATTTCTGATGTGGGTGTTCCAATCACTGTTACTAACCAAATTGAACCCATTCTTGCATGGGGATCCCAAATATCCAGTTATCCATTCTTGTCTGTGTTCAACTACAGATCGTTCAAATCGTTCTGTGGTACCTGGACTCAGGTTGTTCCAAGCATATGACTGGAGACCGGTCGCGGCTCATGAACTTTGTGAGTAAATTCTGTTGGATATTAGTTTTCACATACACATCAAACCATAACACAAAGTGGCGTATAAATGGAATTCTAGAGGGAGAAAGTTAGAGGTTTAGGGAACTTAGTGAGAGAAAGTGAAAGATATTATTATGAGCTCCAACTCTCTACCTTGGAAGGTAGAGAGTATTTATAGTCTTACATAAATCGCCACACATCGGGCTGTGGATCAGGCATACAGCGGGTAAAGACCCGTCCGTCCTCCACGGTGTTACTTAACTAAATACTACTTAACTTAAAAGAACTACGACTACGAGCTTTCTAACGATTACATATACTTGAGGTGACCGACTCTTTAATACCTGGAATTTCTAATTCCTCCTAAGCATGTAAATTGTGAGTCAGCTCTTGAGATCATCAGCTAACAAAAATCTCTGAGACATCCATTGTGGTGTTGTGACTTTAGGACCGACATGCTCACATTCTGGATCATGATATCTTCTCATCAGAGTTGCGGAAGCTTTAGTTGATTCATGATATTGGCAGCAGCGTAGCAGAAGCATGGAGTGAAAATATCAGAGTCATTGATGCACTAATCATGATTTCCTTTGAGTTGAATGTGTTAAGTGACCATGCAACTATGGATTAACAGCTTCATTCTGATCAGCTGCAAACGTAGGATGTACCTGCATAAAACAGTTAGCAATAAAGAACACGAAAGTGTCTTTGATCACTTTCGTTGAATTGAGGTACACGGCCCACGGTTCCCCGTTGATCAGTACAAGTACTGCCTGTGATTAGGTATAATTCCGAAGAATTTCCTTGACAGGGTTTCGCAGCTGCTCTAGCTGTTCTCAATAGAAAAGAGATTTGAAAAGACAACACGGAGTGAGTGAACCAGCGAATTTTAAGTCCACTGATTGATGAAAAGAGATTTGAAAAACAATCGTATATTGCTCAATAGAAAATTGTTTTTGCAATACAACGAAGGTTTTATTGAAAATCAATTATCAATCATAAAAACACCTTTTGGTTTGAAAAATGAGTACACGGTCGATGTACTGAATAAAAGAGTTGTTAAGCACAAAGACCGGTTTTTCAAAGGTATCCGTCAATCCATAACCTGAACCAGGATTGATTCAAGAGATTGAATCGTTGATACCCCGCTAAGTTAGAGAACTTAGTTAGGACCAAGTCCAATACCTAACTGCCTATGGAAACTTTTTGGCCAGAAACACGAATTGTTGAGAAAATAAGTCATGTAGCTGGCACATGAGTAAAAAGTTTGGTTTTCCACAAAAATACTAACTATTAACTAAAAGTTATTTTGGAAGCAACATAACGTTTTTGTTAAAAGATAACTCGTTATATGCTACACGGTCGCGGCTCATGAACTTTGTGAGTAAATTCTGTTGGATATTAGTTTTCACATACACATCAAACCATAACACAAAGTGGCGTATAAATGGAATTCTAGAGGGAGAAAGTTAGAGGTTTAGGGAACTTAGTGAGAGAAAGTGAAAGATATTATTATGAGCTCCAACTCTCTACCTTGGAAGGTAGAGAGTATTTATAGTCTTACATAAATCGCCACACATCGGGCTGTGGATCAGGCATACAGCGGGTAAAGACCCGTCCGTCCTCCACGGTGTTACTTAACTAAATACTACTTAACTTAAAAGAACTACGACTACGAGCTTTCTAACGATTACATATACTTGAGGTGACCGACTCTTTAATACCTGGAATTTCTAATTCCTAACAATCTCCCCCTAAGGGAGGTCACCTCAATCATGTACCAAAATTACATTGAATACAAATAGATATTACATAACAAATTGTTCTTGCATTCTTGATGTAGCACTTTGCTTCTAAGCTCGTAGTCATTGATTCTTCACATTGCATGTTTGGTTACTTCAAGTGGAGGTCTTTTACTGATCCACGTGATAGTAAATTGTGAGTCAGCTCTTGAGATCATCAGCTAACAAAAATCTCTGAGACATCCATTGTGGTGTTGTGACTTTAGGACCGACATGCTCACATTCTGGATCATGATATCTTCTCATCAGAGTTGCGGAAGCTTTAGTTGATTCATGATATTGGCAGCAGCGTAGCAGAAGCATGGAGTGAAAATATCAGAGTCATTGATGCACTAATCATGATTTCCTTTGAGTTGAATGTGTTAAGTGACCATGCAACTATGGATTAACAGCTTCATTCTGATCAGCTGCAAACGTAGGATGTACCTGCATAAAACAGTTAGCAATAAAGAACACGAAAGTGTCTTTGATCACTTTCGTTGAATTGAGGTACACGGCCCACGGTTCCCCGTTGATCAGTACAAGTACTGCCTGTGATTAGGTATAATTCCGAAGAATTTCCTTGACAGGGTTTCGCAGCTGCTCTAGCTGTTCTCAATAGAAAAGAGATTTGAAAAACAACGATTCGTTTTATTCGGCTCAGACTTAAAGTTCCACTGATTGATGAAAAGAGATTTGAAAAACAATCGTGTATTGCTCAATAGAAATTGTTTTTGCAATACAACGAAGGTTTTATTGAAAATCAATTATCAATCATAAAAACACCTTTTGGTTTGAAAAATGAGTACACGGTCGATGTGCTAAAGAAAAGAGTTGTTAAGTACAAAGTCCGGTTTTTCAAAGGTATCCGTCAATCCATAACCTGAACCAGGATTGATTCAAGAAATTGAATCGCCCCATTGTTTCTGTCCAGTTGTCACATGGTTGATCCATATAATAGATCTCACATGCCACCTACCAGGAGCTTGTTTGATGTTGGCTCCAGAAGGCTTTCCATCTTCATTGTGAATATGAATACACATCACTCAGATGTTCTGGCAATACCACAAGGATAATGCGTAGGACTCAAGATATAATCTCTCTTTCCACATTGTGTGAAACAGAGAGTCTTCATTCAAAGTGTCCTAATGAGATTTATTGATGATCTCGTGGCTTCTAGACTCAATTTGTGCATATTTGGATCCTGTGCCGGAGACTAGGGAGAGGGTCTCCTTCTTCAATATCAACAATCTCTAAGAGAAAGTCGATAGATAATGTCGGTTCCCCGTGAGAATGAAACAAGTCCTTTTCAGAGGAACTTGAGTGGTTTGGAAAGTTGAAGTGTAGTGCGTCACTAGGTCCATGACGTCTTGTCTTCAATACCGATGTTACCATCAGTAGCATATGAATTGAACCCGGTTTCTGCCCTAAGGTTGAATAAATGGAGGGCTATTTGTTTTCACCCTTTTCACATTCAATTCTTTTTAATTCTTCAACCCCTTCAGTGCTTACCGGACTTCATAGCTAGAACCTTGTTGGGTTTATTCCAGTACTAGCTCAGTCTTAGTCCGCACTCTTCCCATATCTCATTTTTCTCCTTTTATCATCATACCTAAGGACTTCTACACTAACTAGTGGATAGTCCCTGGGTAGATCCCTCCGGTTCTGGCGGATCATGGGAACACATACCTAACCTTATCATCCTTATATCACCGTACATAAAGTAAAGTTGGTCGGTCTATTTGGTATTGTTCATCTGCCATTGGAACCAATTGAAAACCATTTGAAAATCAATTCAGATACTTGTGATATATTATCAAAGCATTTTGTACCTGAATTGTTTTTTGATATTTTTAGAACGAGAACTCCCCCTCAACATGTGCATCAAGTATTTGAAAGATGTTTTGCACACGGAGGCAAGAGAAAGAATTAACTTCTTTGATTACCATTTTCTAAAAGATATCAGCATCACTTCCCACATCAAATCAAGTAGATAAAGCATTTACGGGAAGGATGAGGTTTCCACAAATTTGCTCCCCCTCAATATGTGCTTCGAGGTTTGAAAAGAGTTTTGCACATACTAGAGGGAACCTGCACATTGAGATAAATGATCACATTTCAAATCATAGATTTAAGATAGATGCTCCCCCTCAACATGTGCCATTTGAAAATTTTGAAATCGTTTGTCACATGTGGGAAGGACAACATGTACATCCTTATAAAACCATTTACCGAATTATCAGTTTAAATCCAATTTAAATCACACATTCTCCCCCGATCACAATTATCAAATCCTTTGAGATTTGTGATCTCTTATAGATTTAAATTGACTTTGAAAGCTTTTAAGGAGAATTGTGACTTGATTATGAAAGCGTTTTAACTGATAAGGATCGGATTTTAAGATTTTGAAACTCCATTGGTAAAACATGCATGAATATCTTTTGAAAACAATTTAATGCCAAATAACTTTTTAATTTAATTGAAATCATTCTGCCCCTCAATCAATGACATAGGTTGTTGATTGAGAGATAGAGATTTTGACAAATAAGTCCTGATGATTATCAAAAATAGAGACCAAGTTATTTTTCATAGCAGTTAGTTTTCAGCAGATAAATGTTTATAGAATCAGAGCATTGAATTTTGAAACCATGATAAAGAATGGCTCTGTTCTTTCTTTGAAAAGCGGGTTACTGCCTGAAATGACAGTAAGCCATTTTTTTCTCTTTCTCCCAAAAATATTTTTGATTTTTTGATTTTTAATTTTTTTTTTTTTTTTTTTTTTTTTTACGAGTCAAAAACCCACTATTCGAACACTCGACCAGAAGTTTCTTCGTTTACTCATGAAGATAAAGGAGATGTCTCCGTCTTATGTATCGGTACAGTAGGACAACACGAGTTTAGAATACCTACTCTAGAGTTAATAGACTGATACCGAAACATAAGTTGTTTTAGGGAGACATGACACTATTATTTTCACGATAACGAGAGAGTACGTTGTTACAAGTTGTGAGTTCTCGTTTCGTATAGCTGTAAGCTGTAGTAAAGTAGTCCCTTGTTCATCTTTTTCCACACCACCTTGAGATAAAACACTCCAGACTTATGATCAATCGACTGTAGAAGTGGTTTCGAGAAGGTTCTCTTGCAAAACTCAAATAAGAAGGTGCAGAACCGAACTTTTCGGAAGTTGGTCTTTGTGAGTTTGCAGAAGTCCTCCTTCTGCCCCTCATTTCCAGATAGAAGTAGATAGAGAACATATATAGATAAGTTTTTAGTTTATCTTTTTATATTTTGAAAGTTTTAGGTATTTTTAAACTTTTTAAACTTTTTAGAAGTTTTTTATAACAGTAAAACAGTACAAAGAGAGCTAAGCTACTATAGATGCCAGAACAACAACAGTAAGTTTCTTACTGTGCCCTGAAATCTATAACAAGCTTAAAAATAAATTTTTTTTTTTTTTTTTTTTTTTTTTTTTTTTTTTT
>BPTQ01000005.1:247862967-247901016 GCA_019973895.1 Chrysanthemum seticuspe | reverse complement strand
TTTGTTGTTCCTTAGATGAGGAGGGACATATGTCACAGACAAAGCATATTTATTACAAGAGTGAACCTTTGATACACCATTCTCCCCATTGGTCATTGGCATTTTCCCTTTTACCTGACTCTTCAGATTCTCAATTTCCTTTTGCAATGAAGCTATTTGTTCGTTATTTTTGTTACGAGTGACCTTAATTGATTCAAATAACTCATTGAAATGACGTTTAACCTTTTCATTTTCTTCTAGAAAACTTTCGTTTTCCTTTTGTAAAGCATTTACTAGGTTTTGAAGATGAAACGTTTGAGAATTCTGAGAATCTAAAGGAGGAGGCATTTGGGAGCCTGTCATATTGTTTGTTTGACCCTTTAATTGAGAGATTTGGGCTTTAAACTTTCTGATCGTGTTGCACTGAGCTTGAATCTGTTCATCACGTTTGTTAATTTGAAAAACTGCATCAAACTCTGGAGCATCTGATTATGTCTTGATATTTGAAGTTTTGACATTTTCTTTAAGATGTTGATATTTTAGTTGTAAATTAAAATGCTCAACTTCTAGTTTAGAAAAATGTTTAACCAAATTGTCGTGATCATCCAGTTCAATTTTCTCGTTTAGTTTAGAATTAGTTTTTTCAAGCTCAATGACACGATCATGGGAGACTTTCAGGGCAACAGATAGTTCATGAAATTTGGAAGCATTAATAGAGCAATTTGAAGCAGTAAAAAACATATCTTGAGCAACACATTCAGTAATAAGAGTCTCATTCAATGTATGCAAGTTCTTCCTCTCAATCTCATTATATTTTAGTGCACGCTCATAGTCACTAACTTCAACTATTATTGCATCAAATTCCTTTTCCATTCCCTTAATATCAGTTTCTATCCCCTTTTTAAGACTCTCAAAGTGATCTTTTAGAAGTTTAAAGAAAGGCATGACCTCAGTTAAATAACATTCTTTCATTTGTTCAAAACCCCTTTCTCCTTCAGTTATACCAGTGGGTGTGATCCTTTTCTTGCAAGTTTTCTCAAAATCAACAAATAGTTGAAAAATAACGTATTGGCTAATTAAGGTCTTGCTTTTAGTGGCAATTGTTCTAGGAACAAGATGCATTGGTGTGTTAGGAGGATACATAGTTGCTCTAGGCATTTTCCAAAAGGGAGGGTTTGTTTCTACAATATTTTCAGCTTTCTGCTTATCTAAATCAATTTTCCAGAAGACTTGTTCGGGAGTCAACAATGTCTGAGTCTTAAACTTGTTCAAGGAAATCCAGTTTTCCTTCTTGTAGTCATGGGGAGTGATAATTATTTTTTTCTCTTTGCATTTAGGATCATTTAGTTTCTTATTCATCTTCTCCCTAGTGAATTCATCTAATTTCTTATCATCCTCAGTGCACTCAATGCAACTAGGTTTTTGTCTAGGTTTAAGAATCTCATTGCCATCATAGATAACACTTTGAGCTGCTTTTGCTATCTTTCCATACTCAGGGCTGGGTTTATCTATAATGGGAACACTATGCTTATCGCTTAGAACTCTATGCTTAGTGATCATGTGAGCAGTCTGAATGGTGTTTCCTTGCATGTACAACTTGTTTTCAAGTTTGTTTTTCAAAGTTTTCAGATTAGAAAAGTCTCTCAAGAGCTTTGATTCCTTTGCATTAAATTCTTGCTTAAGCATTTTCACATTTTCTTGAAGTTCTTGTTTTTGCTTAGCTGTTTTAGAAAGTTTTTCTTGCAAGGAATTTAATTCTTGTTTCAATACTTCTTCTCTAAAATTACTTTTTGTAATTACCGTACGCACTTGGTCATCCATTTCCTGCTCACGAGTGGTCAACTCAAATTTAGCACGTTGTTCATAAATAGCAACACGTTCTTTATAGGCATTTAGTTCAGAAATTACAGAATCATCAGGGGCACTTGCAGTGTATTCATCAAAAACATAGTCATTGTTGACTGTAGAAGATGCATCACTTGGTACAACTTCACTTTCACTTTGTTTCACATATTGATCATATGGGACAATATCGATATTACCCATATTTTCAATATTTGATTCAATAGTTTCAGTTGATTGTACTTTGTCATGCATCTGTTGCACATCAGCATCATCGTATAGTTTTAATACCTCTGAGATGAGTTTGTCCTTGGATGGGCCAGCTTGTGGTGAAGAAGAGACCTTGGGAGAAACCATTGGAGAAATGCTAGCCATAAAGATTGTGTGTGCAGTAGGTCCATCATCTACATCAGAGTCGTATGCATCACAATCAGCGACTTGAAAGGCATTCTGATGATTGTGACCTATCTCCTGAATAGGCTGCTCATCCACATCTGCATCATAGGTCTTGGCATTGCCCTCAGCAAGAAACAGCAATTCCTCTTCATCAAAAGCAGCACCATTGTCCTGAGCTTGTACAAGCAACATCTTGTCTCTGAAGTAATCAGCATTCTGTGGACGCTTTGGAGATGTGCAGTTTCTTGCAATATGTCCCTCACCACCACAGTTATAACATTTGATCGGCTTAGCTTGACCTTGGTTACCATTCCTTCCTCGATTCTGGTTACCAACATAACCTCTACCAGCTCCGCCTCTTCCCTGATCATACTGTCTTTCCTGAACTGGTTGCACCACGATCCTTCCATCTTTAACAGTAGCTTGATTGTGTGGGTTAGATGCAGTTCTGAGGTTGTTGTTGGTTTGTGGGAGAGAATTCATGTTTTGACTAATCAGAAGAGCTAGTTGGTTAATGAAGTTACCCACGTGTGCATCAGCATCAGCTTGTTTGAACATAGGATCAGGAATGAGTTTGTGATTACCACTACCCAAGGGTATGACTTGTGAAGCTTTGGTTGTGATTCCAATGTTTGAGTAGAAGGCAGTTGAGTCATTGGACGAGCTTGTCTCTCCCTGGTTGGTTTTGAACTGATTGAGAACCAATTTTTCAAACATAGCATGTCTCTCATTCTGAAGGAGGAAGGCATAGAGTTGCTCATAGTTTGTATTCTTCAATCCTTTAGTGAGCTTCACAGAGGTGACAAACTTGTGCCATTCGGGATTCATGTTGTTCACAAATTTTGAATTCAGCTGAATGTTAGGCATAGTCATTCTGATGTTCCTCATGTCATTCACCAACTTATGAAATCTCACATACTACTCATAGACACTCTCATCTGGTTTCATCTTGAAGTGTTCAAATTCGTCATAGAGTTGTGATTCTCTGTCTTCCATAGTTAATTCTGAACCTGAGAGAAGCATCTTGACGTTATCCCATACTGCCTTTGCATCGGTGTTGTGATTGATCAGCTTGTAGATGTCTTTAGGAAGACCTTGAAGAACAATGTTGGAAGCCCTGATATCTGCATCGAATCTCTTTTTCTCCTTATCATCAAGCTCATCATACATTTTAGGTCTGTCCATTCCGTAAATAGGAGTTCCATCTTTATTAGTATCAAGTATATCTTTAGTCGTCTCAACTCGATACGGTCCTTCATCAATTGATTTGAGAATGTTGACACCATTTTCCTTTCCAAGGCAGTACAATCTGATTCGTTGAGCCCAAGAATCGTAGTCAGTTCTGTCAAGCATGGGTGGACGAGTATCTGAGCCAGCTGCTTGAACATCCTCGACAACAGTGGAGATGATAGTAGGAACGTTGGTAGACATGTTAACAGATTATACGGGATTTTATAACTCTATGATTAAACCGGGAAATAGATTCTTTCACGGGATTTTACTAAATCAAGAGAAAACCGTAAACAATCACCCAAGTCGCTAGAAGAAAATGCACCAAGTCGCTAACACTTAATTCGCTACACTCCCAAGTCGCTAAAGTCCCAAGTCGCTAGACGAGTGCAAGTCGCTAAGTAGTAACTCGCTAAGCCTCAAGTCGCTAGCAAAATTTTGGCAGCAATTCGCTACTCAAGTCGCTAAAGATACAAGTCGCTAAATAGCAACTCGCTACAGACCAAGTCGCTACCTCCAAGTCGCTACCTGTGGTGGAAATTCCACTACTTGTACTTTTAATCGCTAGATCTAATTCGCTAGCTCCAAAACATTAACTCGCCACGAAATTGCAAAGCAAGTCGCTACGAAGAATGAAGTCCGAATGTCAAGTCGCTAGCAAGAAAACCACAAAAACATCACTTTTCAATCCAAAAACTACCCAACCACGATGATTCAAGCTTACCAAATCAAAACCTAAACACTTGTGATGATTCTAAACATAAAAGTACTATCAAAATCCAAACTTTAACACTAGAAATCACCCAAATGATGCAAAAACCACTAAACTTTTTCAAACTCAAAAACCACCTAAAAACCACTAGAAATCCAAAGATGTGCAAGATATGATCTAACCATGGCTCTTGATACCAATTGTTGGATATTAGTTTTCACATACACATCAAACCATAACACAAAGTGGCGTATAAATGGAATTCTAGAGGGAGAAAGTTAGAGGTTTAGGGAACTTAGTGAGAGAAAGTGAAAGATATTATTATGAGCTCCAACTCTCTACCTTGGAAGGTAGAGAGTATTTATAGTCTTACATAAATCGCCACACATCGGGCTGTGGATCAGGCATACAGTGGGTAAAGACCCGTCCATCCTCCACGGTGTTACTTAACTAAATACTACTTAACTTAAAAGAACTACGACTACGAGCTTTCTAACGATTACATATACTTGAGGTGACCGACTCTTTAATACCTGGAATTTCTAATTCCTAACAAATTCATCGGGACAGTTAGATTCGGGAACGACCATTTTGGAACTATTATAGGCTATGGATATTATGTGGTTGGTAAAAGTGTGATTTCCAGGGTATATTATGTGGAAGGTCTTGGTCACAATCTGTTCTCTGTTGGTCAATTATGTGATTCAGATCTAGAAGTGGCCTTTAGAAAACATACTTGCTTCGTTAGAGAACTTGATGGTGTAGAATTATTAAGAGGAACTCGAGGTTCTAACCTATACACCATCTCTATCGATGACATGATGAAGTCCTCTCCAATCTGCTTGCTATCAAAGGCTTCTAAAACAAAGTCTTGGTTATGGCATCGTGGTCTCAATCACTTGAACTTCGGCACCATAAATAATCTTTCCAGAAAGGATCTTGTCAGAGGCTTACCCAGATTAAAATATGAAAAAGATCATCTTTGTACAGCTTGCCAATCGGGTAAAAGCACGAAATATGCCCACAAACCAAAACCCACAAATTCGGTAATGGAAGTTCTTCATACCCTTCATATGGATCTGTGCGGACCAATGAGAGTGCAAACGATAAATGGGAAGAAATACATTCTAGTAGTTGTTGATGACTACTCTCGATTTACTTGGGTAATGTTTTTGAGGACAAAGGATGAAACTCCAGATGTCATCATCAAACTAATCAAACAACTTCAGGTTCGACTCAACAATACAGTCAGAATTGTTCGAACAAACAATGACACAGAGTTTGTCAACAAAGACTTAATTCAGTTTTATGAAAGTATTGGAATCAATCATCAAAGAAGTGTTCCACGAACTCCTCAACAGAACGGTGTAGTTGAAAGACGAAATCGAACTCTTGTTGAAGCCGCAAGAACAATGCTTATTTATTCGAAGGTTCCAATGTTTCTATGGGCTGAAGCCATTGCCACTGCATGCTACACCCAAAATCGTTCCCTTATACATACCTCTCATGGGAAAACTCCATATGAACTTGTTCATAAACGAAAACCTGATCTCTCCTACCTTCGTGTGTTTGGTGCTTTGTGCTATCCAACAAATGACGGTCAATATTTAGGTAAATTAAGAGCAAAGGCAGATATTGGATTTTTTGTTGGGTATGCACCAAACAAGAAGGGTTACCGAATCTACAACAAGAGAACCCGAAATATCATGGAAACAATTCATGTTACGTTCGATGAGCTGACCGGTCAAAAGGCTCCTGGACAACCTAGTTCTGGACCCGCACTTCAAAACAGTCCCATTGGTTCATCCCTTGTACCAAATTTCTCTCCAGCTATTCCATATGTACCTCCAACTGAAGATGATTTAAAGAAATTGTTTGATCCAATGTTTGATGAACTCTATGAGCCAAGTGCTATTGAACTGTCAATTCCCACAATAGAGGCTGCTCATATGCCTGAGAATGAAGTCAATCCTTCAGTCTCAATATCATTAAGTCAAGAAGCACCTGCTGCTGATAACTCAGTCTCATCAACAAATCATCAATCTTCGAATGTACATCATGGAATTGTTTCTGGCATCAATGATGAAGTTAATCCCTTTGCTACTCCCGAAGATGCTCCATTTGAAAATATATTTGCTTCTGAATCATCATCAGAACCATCTTCTTCAGGAGACATCGACTCTGCTACTTCAGTCCCTCAACAACTGCCACATGAACACCTTAGAAAATGAACTCACGATCATCCATTAGACAACATCATTGGAAATCCCTCTCGTCCAGTATCAACACGGAAACAACTTGCAACCGATGCCTTATGGTGCTTCTTCAACTCCGTACTCTCTAAGATTGAACCAAAAGATGTTAAAACCCATGAATGAAGACAGCTGGTTCAATGCCATGCAAGAAGAAATTCATGAGTTTGATCGACTTGATGTATGGGAATTAGTACCTGCTCCAGATTGTGCTATGATCATTGCTCTAAAATGGATCTTCAAAGTGAAACTTGATGAGAATGGTGATGTCCTAAAGAACAAGGCTCGATTGGTTGCTAAAGGATACCGTCAAGAGGAGGGTATTGGCTTTGAAGAATCATTTGCTCCTGTTGCTCGTATCGAGGCAATCAGAATCCTTTTGGCTAATGCTGCCAGTAAGAACATGGTAGTCTATCAGATGGATGTAAAGACGGCATTTCTGAACGGAGATCTTAAAGAAGTCGTCTACGTCAGCCAACCCGAAGGCTTTGTGAATCCAGAGCATCCTACTCACGTCTATCATTTGAAGAAGTCTCTATACGGTTTAAAGCAACCTCCAAGGGCATGGTATGATACGCTATCAAAGTTTCTTCTATCTACCGGTTTCAGCAAAGGTGCAGTTGATCCTACATTGTTCACCAGAAAGTCAGGCAAACATTTAATTCACGTTCAAATTTATGTTGATGATATCATCTTTGCCTCGACTGACTCCAATGAGTGTGACCATTTTTCAAATGAAATGGGTTCTAAATTTCAAATGTCGATGATGGGACAAATGTCATTTTTCTTGGGATTACAAATTTCACAAAGTCCCGGAGGCATTTTCATAAATCAATCTAAATATGCAAATGAGATTTTAAAGAAATTTGGATTCGATTCTAGTGACCCTGTTGACACTCCCACGATTGAACGTACGAAACTAGATGAGGACCACTCAGGGATCATGGTAAACCAAACGAAATATCCGTAGTATGATTGGATCCCTGATGTACCTCGCAGCTAGTAGACCAGACATCTTGTTCGCTGTTTGCATGTGTGCTAGATACCAGGCTAAGCCTACTAAAAAACACCTTGAAGCGGTTAAACGGGTCTTTCGGTATCTCCAAGGAACCATCAATATGGGACTTTGGTACCCGAAAGACACCGGTATGTCACTAACAGCCTATCCAGATGCTGATCATGCAGGATGTCAAGATACTCGTCGAAGTACTTCTGGAGGTGCTCAGTTTTTGGGTGATAAGCTTGTGAGCTGGTCTTCAAAGAAGAAAATGAGTACTTCTATTTCCTCTACAGAGGTTGAATACATAGCCATGTCATCTTGTTGTGCTCAAATCCTATGGATGAGATCCCAATTATCTGACTATGCCTTTGAATTTAACAAAATCCCTCTGTACTGTGATAATAAAAGTGCTGTTGCTCTCTCATGCAACAACGTACAACACTCAAGAGCAAAGCACATCGACATTCGACATCATTTCATCAGGGAGCAACGCCTATCCAGATGCTGATCATGCAGGATGTCAAGATACTCGTCGAAGTACTTCTGGAGGTGCTCAGTTTTTGGGTGATAAGCTTGTGAGCTGGTCTTCAAAGAAGAAAATGAGTACTTCTATTTCCTCTACAGAGGTTGAATACATAGCCATGTCATCTTGTTGTGCTCAAATCCTATGGATGAGATCCCAATTATCTGACTATGCCTTTGAATTTAACAAAATCCCTCTGTACTGTGATAATAAAAGTGCTGTTGCTCTCTCATGCAACAACGTACAACACTCAAGAGCAAAGCACATCGACATTCGACATCATTTCATCAGGGAGCAAGTTGAAAACGGTGTGGTGGAACTATACTTTGTGAGGACTGAATACCAGTTAGCAGACATCTTCACCAAAGCTCTTCCTAGAGAACGTTTTGAGTTTATTCTTCCACGACTGGGTCTTAAGAGCCTACAACCAGAAACTCTCAAACGTCTTCAAGAGGAAGAAGAGGAGTAAAAGGTTTTCTTCATATATCCCTTGTAAATATTTTTTTCGAAAAACAAAATACAAAATTATAAAACCTTCAAAAAAATCAAATAGAAAAATATAAAACTTTCAAAAATCCATAAAAATTTGAAAATCTTGAAAATTTCCAAAAAAAAAAAAAAAAAAAAAAAAAAAAAAAAAAAAAAATTCTTTTTGTCATGTTTTTCTCGATTCGATAATATCTACGGTCTTTGTGCTGTCATTCAAAGAATGACACGGGACTTTAGATGTTGTTCGAATGTTTCAAAAAAAAAAATCGAAAAATCAAAAAATATTTTTTGGGAGAAAGTGAAACAATGGTTTATTGTCATTTCAGGCAGTAACCCGCTTTTCAAAGACAGAACAGAGCCATACTTTTTCTTGGTTTTCAAATTTCTTGCTCTGATTCTTTAAACTAATCCTTACTATCTAATGAAAACTAGTTGTTTTGAAAAATAACTCGGACTCTAATTTTTGATAATCATCTGGACTTAAAAGTTTGTCAAAATATCTATCTCTCAATCAAAAACTTATGTCATTGATTGAGGGGGAGAATGATTTCAATTACATCAAAAAGTTATTTGTCATACAATTGTTTTCAAAAGATAATCATGCATGTTTATTCAATGGAGTTTAAAGTCTTAAAATCCGATCCTTATCAGATAAAACGCTTTCATAATCAAGTCACAATTCTCCTTAAAAGCTTTCAAAATCAATTTAAATCTACAGAGATCACAAATCTCAGATGATTTGATAATTGTGATCGGGGGAGAATTTGTGATTTAAATTTGATTTAATCTAATAATTCGGTAAATGATTTTATAAGGATGTACAAGCTCTCCTTCCCACATGTGCCAAACGATTTCAAATTTTCCATGCATATGTTGAGGGGGAGCATCTATCTTAAACCACAAAGATCTGAAACGTGATCAATTTTTATCAATGTGCAGGTTCCCTCTTGTATGTGCAAAACTCTTTCAAACCTCAAGGCACATATTGAGGGGGAGCAAGTTTATGAAAACCTCATCCTTCTCCAAGATGCTTTATCTACTTGATCTGATTAGGGAAGTGATGTTGATATTTTTTTGAAAATGGTAATTTAAGAAGTTAATTCTTTCTCTTGCCTCCGTGTGCTAAAACAATTTCAAATATATGAAGCACATGTTGAGGGGGAGCTCTTGTTCTAAAAATATCAAAAACAATTCAAGTACAAAATGCTTTGATAATATATCACAAGTATCTGGATTGATTTTCAAATGGTTTTCAATTGGTTCCAATGGCAGATGAACAATACCAAATAGACCGACCAACTTTACTTTATGTATGGTGATATAAGGATGATAAGGTTAGGTATTTGTTCCCATGATCCGCCAGAACCGGAGGGATCTACCCAGGGACAATCCACTAGATAGTGTAGAAGTCCTTAGGTATATTGAAAAAGGAGAAAAATGAGATATGGGAAGAGTGCGGACTGAGTCTGTGCTAGTACTGGAATAAACCCAACAAGGTTCTAGCTATGAAGTCTCGGTAAGCACTGAAGGGGTTGAAGAATGAAAAATAATTGAATGAGAAAAGGGTGAAAACAAATAGCCCTCCAATTATTCAACCTTAGGGCAAAAACCGGGTTCAATTCATTTGCTACTGGTGGTTACCAAGGTAACATCGGTATTGAAGACAAGACGTCATGGATCCAGTGACGCACTGCACTTCAACTTCCCAAACCACTCAAGTTCCTCTTAAAAGGTCTTGTTTCATTCTCACAGGGAACCAACATAATCTATCGACTTTCTCTTAGAGATTGTTGATATTGAAGAAGGAGACCCTCTCCCTAGTCTCCGGCACAGGATCCAAATATGCACAAATTGAGTCTAGAGCCACGAGATCATCAATAAATCTCCTTAGGACACTTTCAATGAAGACTCTCTGTTTCACACAATGTGGAAAGAGAGATTATATCTTGAGTCCTACGCATTATCCTTGTGGTATTGCCAGAACATCCGAGTGATATGAATACATATTCACAATGAAGATGGAAAGCCTTCTGGAGCCAACATCAAACAAGCTCCTGGTAGGTGGCATGTGAGATTTATTCTATAGATCGACCATGTGACAACTGAACAGAAACAATGGAGCGATTCAATCTTTTGAATCAATCCTGGTTCAGGATATGGATTGACGGATACCTTTGAAAAACCTGTCGTTGTGCTTAAAAACTTTTTTCTCTAGCACATCGACTGTGTACAAATATTTCAAATCAAAAGGTGTTTATGATTGATAATTGATTTTCATTAAAACCTTTGTTGTATTGCAAAAACAATTTCTATTGAGCGATACACGATTGTTTTTCAAATCTCTTTTTATCAATCAGTGCATCTCAATTCGCTGGTTCACTCACTCCGTGTTGTCTTCTTTGAGACGTTCCGGTTTGAGAACAGCTAGAGCAGCTGCGAAACCCTGTCAAGGAAATTCTTCGAAATTATGCCTGATCACAGGCAGTACTTGTATTGAACAGCGGGGAACCGTGGGCCGTGTACCTCAATTCAATGAAAGTGATCAAAGATACTTTCGTGCGCTTTATTGCTAACTGTTTTATGCAAGTACGCCCTACGTTTGCAGCTGATCAGAATGATGCGGTCAATCCATAGCCGCATGCTCACTCAACACATTCATCTCAAAAGAAATCACGATTAGTGCATCAATGACTTTGATATTTTCACTCCATCCTTCTGCTACGCTGCTGCCAATATCATGAATCAACAAAAGCTTCCGCTACTCTGATGAGAATATATCATGATCCAGAATGTGAGCATGTCGGTCCGTATGTCACAATATTACATAATACCAGACCACAATGGATGAGTCAGAGATTGATGTTTGCTGATGATCTCAAAAGGTGGCTCAACAATTATTATCACGTGGATCAGTAAAAAGACCTCCACTTGGATTAACCAAACATGCAATGAGAAGAATCGATGACTACGAGCTTCGGAGCAAAGTACTACATCAAGAATGCAAGAACAATTTTTTTGTAATATCTGTTTGTATTCAATGTAATTTTGGTATATGTTTGAGGTGACCTCCCTTAGGGGGAGATTGTTAGGATTTAGTAAATCCAGTTATTAAAGAGTCGGTCACCTCAAGTATATGTAATCATTAGAAAGCTCGTATTCATAGATTATTATAAGTTATGTATTATCTAGTTTAAGTAACACCGTGGAGGACGGACGGGTCTTTACCCACTGTATGCCTGATCCACAGCCCGATAGGTGGCGATTTATGTAAAGACTATAAATACTCTCTACCTTCCAAGGTAGAGAGTTGGAGCTCATAATAAGACTTTTCTTTCTCTCACTAAAGTTCCCTAAACCTCTAACTTTCTCTCTCTAGAACTCTTTGTACGCCTATTTGATCTTATGGTTTAGTGTGTTTATGAAATCCAATATGTTACAGTTTGCTTCAATGAAGACTCATTATGTTGGGGCACATCATCCTTTGTCGGAAGCTATGTTTCCACAAGGCAATGTGGCTGCTGATGAGGGTAATGTGGATGGTGTTCCACCCTCTACTAATGTTGCTGCTGATGGTAATCCATCAGTTGCCATTGATGAGGGCCCTTCCATAACTGCTGAAGCATCACATGTTTCTCCTGACCAACCTCCACCTACACCGGTACCCACACCTAGTCCTTGTCCACCACCTTCTCATGTTACTCCTGATGAGTTTGAGCATGAGCTTAATAGACAGACCACTCCTAGACCAGTGAGAGAGCCACTTGATGAAAGCTCTCCTATCCTTGAGCATGTCCATATTTCTCCTGAAAGGTCCAATGAAGCTCCCATTACCACTGAGCAATCTTCTGGTGGAGCTGAGGACCCTATTACACTTACATCTGTATATGCTTTACTTAACAGGACTGTACAAGAGGTAGATGATCTCAAAAAGGAGCTTACTGAGACTAAATCTTCACTTGGTGGTGAGATTGTGGGGTTGAAGAGAAAGGTTCAGGATTTAGAGAAACAACTTGGGAAACACAGCAAAAGGAAGGTTGTAGTTACTTCTGATGAAGAGCAAGATGATACTCATTTGGATTCACTTGAAATCTTGGCTGATGTTGCTCAAAAGACTCATGCTTCTTCTCCAATTGTTGATGAATCTTCAAATAAAAAGGATCCTATTCTGTTTACTAGAAGAAAGAGAAGACAATATTTGAGCAAGGATTCCACTGAATCTTCAAAGGTGCCAAGTGTTGCAACTACTGATGATCAAATGGTGGATGTTGCATCTGAACTAGGTCAAGTTTCATCTATGGAAGAACAACCATGTCCTCCACCTTCAGCAGATCTTCATGAAGTCTTTGTTGCTGGAAGAAGTTTTAACCTGGATCCTAATGCTGATGTTTCTTCTACTTTTGTTGAAGACACTCCTCAAAATTTTACTTCTGATACTTCCATGGGTGTTTCTTCTGAAGTTCCCATTGTTGATACTCCTCATGCTAATTCTGCTCATGAATCTGCTGATAAAGAACAAGGAGTTATGGTTGATGAAGAGCTTGGTCCAGATCTTGTGAGTGAACAGGAAAGGCTAGAGGAAGAAAGAATGCTAGCTGAGTATGCAGATTTAAAGAAGAGTCATGCATTAGCTCAAAAGCTTTCAGATCAGTTTACTTCCAATTTGCCTCCTGAAAGAGAAAGAGAATTGAATGAACTATCCACTCAGTTTACTGATGAGCAATGGGATACTTACACTTTTAAGCTGCATCAAATCCTACTCTTGCCCAAAGTATCTTAGGTGCTGCTTTTTTATAGTGACAACTTTGCTGCACAAATGATGGCTCTTGGGAATCAAAAGAAGCTAGCTGCAGCTGCAAAGAGAAAATCTATTGCTGCTAGCCATTACTACTGGGCCAGAGAGGTGCTTGACAAAATGTATGTATTGCGTGGTGCTGTTCCAATTTCTTCTACTTCTACTTTTTCCATTCCTACTGAAGATGTCCTTGATGCATCTGAGAAGGTACCATCTTTTGTCTCTATGGGGATTTATATACCAGGTAGGAGGGGGAAAAGGATGTCTAAAAGGAGACATGTTGCTCTAAGGAGATCTGTGCCACACACCTCTAAGGTTCAAAAGTCTCACAGGGGTAGTTCTTTGGATCTTAAGGCTGCTGTTTCAACTTTCATTAAAGAGGGATCTGCTGATGCTTTTCTTGAGGGGTCTCATGGTGTGTTGACTTCATGGACATTGACTGATGAACAGCTTAACACCATCTTTAGGTTGGATAACTCTTCTATGCAGTTTACCTTCTTGAAGGACATACTTCATATGGTGGATAGGCAAGATTTGATTACTCTTCATGGCTTTGTCACACAATATTATGATATTCATACTCCACAAGGTTCTGGGTTGTACTTATTGGGAGATCTTCAAGTCCTTTTTGATTCTCAATCTCCAAATGGTAAAGGGTTTTCTATTTGGAAGGATTCACATAAGTGGAAGGTTGAGACTTGGAGATTTTATCCTATCCCAAGTGTGCATGTGGTGGAGACAAAGTGTGGGATGGTATGTGTATGTTCTCTGATAAGCTTTATCCTTTGTCTGTGAAATTGATGCAACGAATGCTTAGAAAGAAGTTGGAGGTTCCTTCTGATCCAGTTGGAAATGATATGCTCCATGCTGAATAATTGATTGGTTTGATTAAGACTCAGCTTCTGCAACATCAAGCATCTTCTTGATTATGGTATTTTGTATTATTTCTTTCTTTCTTTGGTTCATTATTCTTAGTTAAAAAAAAATGTATATTCTTTGTTTGTCTAACTTTTCTTGCCGATTTGTTGTATATTACTCTGTTGATGGTACTCAACTCACCAGCTGTTCCTTGTGTACATCAAAGAGTTGGCTAGTCCAAAGGGTACAGCTTTGGTAAAGACACATCAAATCTGTTGATAGCTGTAATGATTTGCTCAAAATCATAGGGTATGCAACTCACCAATGCTTCATTGCTGAGAGTTGTATGGTCATCAATTCACCATGGTTTATTCCTTTTTGGAATCCAAGAATTGGCTAGCCCACAAGTATATGGCTTGTGGTAAAGGCAGTGGAATACCATATTGGGTTCTCAATTCACAAAAGGTGATTCTTTCCCCTAAGAATTGACTAGTCCTGAGCAAACGGCTACAGGTAAAGACATGTCAAATCCGTTTATAGTTGCTGATTTGCTAATAAATCAGATGGTTAGCGTTGTACCATAGTTTTCGGACTTAAACATTTGGCTACTCTAGTAGTAATGGCTATTGGTAAAGAGACATCAAATCCATTATTTTCAATGATTCACCTCTCACAGGAGTTAACACACCTGGATATGATGAGAATAGTATGAAACTAATATGGTTTGATGTACATTTTGTCATTTGTTGCCGCAAAGATATGGAGTTTCAAAGTTTTGCCATCATCGAGATGTGGTTGTTTTCGTTCTTTGCTGCTGATGTTCGAATACAATCCTCTTGTCCTACAATATTAAAGATCTATCAATAAACTGGAACTTAACCTAGTCAAATTCCAGTTTAGGGGAGGATTGTTGGGAATTCTACTAAGTAAGAATTATGCTGAAGTTACTGCTGATGATTCTGCTGAAGTATTGTGGAATCTGCTGAAGAAGTAATTCTGCTGAAGTTATATAACCGTGTAGTTGGTTTCTGCGGAGATAGTTATTCCGCGTATTCTATAGTTAGTTAGGATATGCATGAGCTTTATGAGGAAGTGATAATGTATATCTTATTTAGTTTTATGTTTATACGTTTCTTGGGAAACGGTTTAGGGTTCCTTGTCTATAAAAGGAACGTAATAGTATGAATGATGTACGTGTTGAAAAAAAAAGTTTTAGTATTATAAAAGATCCATAGAGGATCAAAGAAGTTCTTAGTTATTTGTGTTATTACTTGTGTTTGATTTCCGCTATAGAATACAAGTTATAGAGATTTTCTTTTAGTGTGTTTGTGATTACATAAGCATAACTAACGATCTACGAGTGCTCAAAGATCTATCAAGGTCTTAGGTTCTACATTTAGCCATCTCAACTACTGAAGCCGAGTACGTCTCAGTCGGAAAAAGCATGTCAACAAGCTCTTTGGATGAAGCAAGCTCTCGTAGATTATGGAATTCATCTCAATGATATTGTTATACTTTGCGACAACAAAGGAGCCATCGATCTCAGCAAAAATCCTGTTCAATATGCTCGTACAAAGCATATTGAAATCCTTCATCACTTTCTTCGCGACAATGTTCAAAAAGGAAACATCTCAATCGAGAAAGTATCCTCCGAAGACAACATTGCCGACATCTTAACTAAGCCTCTCAAACGAGAACCTTTTAATCTTCTTAGACTTGGTTTAGGGTTAATGGAACCAAACATGTAGGATAAACATAGCCTAAACCTTAGAATAAACAAAACAAAACAATTTTCTTTTGTATCTGCTACTGTAGCCACGACACCAAATGATAGCACGGACGGAACCAAAATATGGTACCGTCTGGTCCGTGGTGACTACAGAAGCAAAACTGCTACCTACAAAACATCTTCTTCCTCACAACCCACTTTACCAAAACGAGTAGAAATTAGACCTAGCTCTTTACTGACATATTCTCACCCACTGATCACTAGAAATAACATCATTGTAAGTATCCTAACTACATTTTATCTCTTAATTCTGAGTCTAGGATTCTAATTTATTCACAAAATCATTACAAATCATTACATGAGGTTTATGTATACTTTTATACTAAACATGGATTCAATTGGCAAATTGCATAACTGGTCATTGAAATTAGATACTACATTATCATATTGCATAAACAAATCATGCTTCCCACTAATCAATAGATAATGACTATAAGGCCTTATTCAAATAACCAAACACCCCATGTCAAAATATTTTGAAAAGCTTCTCACTTGTAGGAAAACAATTTTTCATTGTTAATACAAATAGAAACGTTAAATTTTCATCACTTGCATGCTCTTGAATACTAAAGGTATTGCATAACTAATATGCATTCCCGGGTATATTCAAATGAAGCCACATTGAATTAGGAGCATTTGGGTTATCTCATGGTATTTGCCAAACACCCCACTAAAACCATTTTTGTGCATAAAATGAGTCGAGATAACCGCAACTCCAAATCGTTTTCATTTTTAACATGTTAATTCTTTCTCCTAGGAATAACCATGGTAGCCGCAAGACTCTATGATCACAAGGATACCCTTAGCTACATTCCCAAACATCATAAAACCAAAGGACTCACCAAGGAACAAGTCAAAATCTTTAAGAGTTT
Organism: Chrysanthemum seticuspe; assembly: GCA_019973895.1. Classification (NCBI taxonomy): domain Eukaryota; kingdom Viridiplantae; phylum Streptophyta; class Magnoliopsida; order Asterales; family Asteraceae; genus Chrysanthemum; species Chrysanthemum seticuspe. The sequence continues at coordinate 247,884,282 of BPTQ01000005.1, read as the reverse complement.
AGAGACTAGGTACTTACTAGGTACTAGCCGCTATTTAATTCGATTGTCTGCTTGACATCGATGAACCTATTTGTCATAGGTTTGTGTTAGAGTTCTATGCTAGTGTCGTCGGTTTCATTGATGAAGATGATGAATATGGCCTTAGGTTTAAGATCAATCAAAACAACTACTCCATCTCCTTAACTAACTTTGCTCAAGTGCTAGGAATTCCAAACCGAGGGACATGTGTCTACTCGGATAAGTGGTCACTCACCATCCTTGATGCAATCAATGACCGCTCTCTTTCCTACTGAACACCTTTAGCAAATAAGGATGTCATTCGTGAGCACCTATTTATCCCAAGGGGAGATACAACCCGAGTCACCCGAAAAGGAAAAGAAGTGAACCGAGATCCATATGGAATGGAGCTCAATGAACTTAAGCCCGAATTTAAGAAATGGGAAGAACTACTTAGAGCCAATGTCATTAGCACCATAGGGAATAGGGATCACATCAATGCTTGCCTTTGCCACATGCTCTACAACTTATCCACCCGTCAACCATTCAACTTAGCCTACTACATCGCTAGGAGAATGATTGATATCCCAACTCAAGGATCGGTTGGTCTTCCGTACGAGATGCTTCTCACCCATCTCTATAGAGCCCATGCCCCAATTCCACCAAGCCCAAAAGGGATGCACCTTCACTATGAGCTCATCTCTCACATTTTTGTGCCTTTGAGTGACGAGAGAGTCGCTAAGACAAAAGGCAAGAGAGCAAAACCTCCAACTCCATCATCATCATCATCAAAAAGCTCCGAGGATGGTCTTCCAAACTCTCTCCTACCACCGCTGAGTTCAAGCAAACCAAGGGGATGTTCAAGTGCCTTGGTAGGATGATGAACAAGATTTACAAGAAATTGGACAAGTAAAGGTCCTTTTAAGGAGTGTTTGGAACAATACATTATCTTTAATGTTTGATACAATTTGGTTGTCTTTATTTTGTAGGATGATAATATAACTGAAAACAATGATGTATGCTAACAATCTTATGCAGGGGGATAACACAAGTATGTTATCAAATTTTACCCATTTTCACTATAATGTGAAAATCATTTGGCCTTGCTCAAAATCTATGCTCCATTATGTTTGTGCATGTGTTATTTACTTTTCCTAACTAGAAATGATTAATGTCACATGTTTTGAGCAAAATTTCAGGCTTCGGAAATGTCCCCGACACTTGAAAATACACTCTGTGAACTTTTCTGGTCTGCACGGATCAGACGGCACCGAAAATTTGGTACCGTCTGTTATGCAATTTGGTACCGCCGTACCTGTACAGGCGGACCAGGCGGCACCCTTTTAAGGATTCCGCCTGTGTAAAATTTTGGTGCCGTGGATCCTCCAGGTAAATTTTTGAATTTTGGTTATTTCGACATTCCAAATTACCATACATTGCTTGTAAGTTAATCTTAACTAGTCATTACCCATATTAGAACTAGTATAACATACTTAGGCATATAAGAAATCCACTTCCCACCAAAATTCAAAAATTTGAAAAATTCACCCAATGAGCCCTTTTGCATAAAGGAAGGAACCAAAATTTTGGTACCTTGCAATTCGTGGGTAATCTGATTGTTAGGATCTTACAATCATTAGAACACATTTATTACAAATCTTTGCCTCTTCACTCCATCCATCTTGTATGGCTTGACTTGGGTGATATGACTAGCATTTAACCCACTTCCAAATCATTAGGAACCTCATCCCTTCTATGGTTTAACATCAAATCAAACACATTTCTCCATAATTTTTCACTTCTATAAATTAAGAGGTTTTACCATGATCATCTTCACACCTTCTTCATTCTTACCATTAACTAGCAAAAACACAAGTCAAAATGACAAAATCTTCACCTTCCACCAAGCCTTGCAAGAAAACCGCTAGGATTAGCGTAAGGCCTAGTTGTTTCGTCAACTTGAGCTCTTCATCCAAATCTTCTCCACTCACCATCTCATCTCCCATAAGGGATGACACAAGCCTAACCTTGGCTACTCCTACTCAATCACCCATTGTCATCACCACTCCACCACCCACAAAAACACCAACATCACCACCACCGGCACCTCTCCAAACATCAAAAACACCATCACCACCAAAGTCTCCAACCCTCATTCCTTTGGAGTTATTCTCCACACCTCCCACTTCTCCAAATCCTTTCTTGGAGGACTTGGAAGATTTTCCCCCGAGGCCTAATCATCCACCACCATTTCCATCATTTGGCACCATTGAACGGATCGCTCATGAGTCTCCTAGACCCTCGTTTGTTCCAAACGCCCCGTTAGGGCCAAAACCTCTTCTCTTTCACCCCATTCACAAAGACATCCATGGTCCTTTGTATTGGGATCAACCACTCCCTGCATCAATGTCCCCTCACATAGAGGACATTGAGGAGTCCATGTGGGATGCTAATCTCACAAGAGAGGAGATTCAAGTGGAACTCCAACATCTCCACCAATTCACAAATATGGTGGATTCTCACCTAAGTGAGACTATGCAAATGCAAAATGCTTTGCTAGCCTCCATAATCACCAACCCAAACACCACCACCAACATCAACACATCTACCATTCCACCACCACAACCTCATCAACCATACTATCCCCCTAGGCATGGATTCTCAACTTGGGAGCAAACCGCCCAAACCGTTGATCGGACACGGGTAATGGTCCATGAATTCCAAGAAGAAATGAGGTTCATCCTCAATCACATCCTTGAGCGACTAAACGCTCTTTCTCATCCACCATCTCATTAGAATGGTCCTAGATTAGCTTTTCTAAGCTTATTTATTTATTTATTTATTTATTTTTTCTAGGATTTCCTTTATTGTACTAAAACACTTCATTGTGTTCTCTTTTCATGGTTTTTAAATCATGAAAAATTTTAACTAATGAATGGTGTTTTCTATATCGTTGGTGCTTATTACATAGTGTTTGGAAATGCTTGTGAATGATGATTATTACTAACGAATTTTTTTGTAGCTTTTTCACAATCCATGTATCTTCCCATTGGCACCCAATTTAGGGGGACCTTTGATCAAGGGGGAGATAATGGCTCGGGCTCATTATCCAATCCGCATTGCATCTTCTTTTTGTTGAGACAAAAAGGGGAGAATTATATAGAACTTGGTTATATTTGACTTTTCTGAAAAAGTCAAACTGCATACATTGACTTTCTGAAAAAGTCAACATGATAATTCATTGGTAATACTTGACTTTCTGAAAAATTCAACATCATGCTTCAACTAGTGAAGACTTTGACTTTCTGAAAAAGTCAAACATCATACACTTGCATTATCATTTCTTTTTTAAGTTCTAAAACTAATATTTTTATAACTCTTGTACAATCTGTTGGATCGATGTACTCTAACCAAACTAACTATATAGCTTGTTAAGGGTTTAATAACCTCGGATAAATCCTAAGTTATTAACAATGAAACACTGAGCAAACTCTATTAAGTATGCGGAATTTACTTAACAAAGCTAAGAAGAATTAACTTTAACTTTCAACGATATTATTAATAACTCTAAATCTGCTTGTTATGCAGATTCTTTAACAACTCTAAAACACTAATATCGTACTTCTCTAAAACTCTAAAAAACACATATTTTCTAATACCAGCCTAGGGGTCCTATTATAGGCTTAAGGATAACCCTAGTCGGTTTACAATTATAACCTTGTACGACAAGTAATCTAAACAAAGAATATTCTAGAATAACAAAGCTTTCCATAAACGAATATAGCAGTTCTTTAGCTTTGCAGTACTTTGACTTCGACAGCAGTACTTTGACTTTTTCCTTAGCAGTACTTTGACTTCTTCCAGTACTTTGTCATTCTTCAGCACTTTCATATCCCAACAATCCTCCCCTAACTTGAATTCTACTAGCTTGACTTCAAGTTCCTTTGTAAATTTATTTTTAACATCTTTGTCTTCAAAGAGGGATTGTGGCTTTATCTTCAAATTTTGTCTTTGTAGATTCTGTACTTATATCATCATCATCAAAGTAATCTTTTTTCTTTTAGCAACATTCTTTACAGCAACCTTTATTAGTAATTTCTTTTTAGCAACATTCAGCAATCTCCATCTTTTCAGTAACTCAGCAACATATGACAATTCGTACATTAATTCAGTTAAGTTTCAGTCTATTCTCATCACTTCCAGGTGTGTAAACTCCTGTGAGAGGTGAATCATTGAATTTTAATGGATTTTGATGTCTCTTTACCAAAGCCATTATCTCTGGAGTAGCCAAATGTTTAGGTGTTTAAGACCATGGTACATTGATAACCATATGATTTTGAGCAAATCATCAGCTATCAACAGATTTGATTTGTCTTTACCAAAAGCTGTACCCTTTTGGACTAGTTAGTTGCAACCATGGTGAACTAATTACCATATAATGGTTTTTCCACAGCCTTTACCACAAGCCATTTTTTCTTGTGGGCTAGCCAACTCTTTACATTTACTGATATGGTGAGTTGATTACCATACAACTTATTAGCAAGTTGTCAAATATAAAACGGATTTGAGATATCTTTACCAGAGCCGTTTGCTCATGGATTAGCCAGTTCTTTTGTAAACATGGTGAATTGATAACCTGCCATTATAACCATCTCAAAAACCATTGTTGCTTGTTAACTTTTTTTTCAAAATATTCTTTACTTAACAAAAGTTTTTCTTTCAAAAACATTTACTGGTTTATGCTGCAAGCAATACTTTGGTTAAAGTACTGTTTGTTCTAGCAGTACTTTGGATAAAGTACTTGTTTTTCAAAAATTTATATATTATAAACATCATACCAGTATGTTATGCTTCATCCTCAGCCATTGTTGTCCATCTGATAAACAATTTGATGACCATAAGTGCAGTTTCATTATCTTCTTCAACCTCTATACCATGTTCTAGCATTCTCCTCATAAGATCTGATGTAAGCGGATATCTTCTATCTGCTAACATATGAATCATAGTTCCATCTTCTAACTCTAAAACATGTACTTCAGATTCTTCAAATAATCTCCAGCTGATAATCTCCCAATCTTCTTGATTTTTCCAAATCTCATCAGCGCTTGATTCTTCAGTTTCCCAGACAGTTGTGAGATCTCCAAGCAAGATTAAACCAACACCTTCTGATGGAATGTGTTCAAAATATTCTTGCACCAAATGATATAAATGAAATAAATCCTCTCTATCTATTATGTGCAATAGATCCCATAGCATATTAAACACTCTGAAGCTTTCATCTTCTCTATGAAACATCAGATAATTTCCATCCTTTGATTCTACAACTTCAAAAGTAGTTATTGGTGATTTTTTCTTATTCTTTTCTGCATCAGCTTTAGAATACTCAAATTCTACAACTCTTAAGTAATTCCTTAATTTATCATCTGTATCAGACAATACCCTTCCAATACAAACCAATACAAACCTTTGACCAGTACTAAACGAAACCAGTGTTAAATTCCATTCATTCACGATATAACCATGTGATCGGCATTAATTTCCAAGAATTTAATAAGTGCCCTTGATAGCAACATAATACGTGTACTAGTCACGTTGAACATATGACACCAATTAATGATAGATGCATGATCAACCACTTTATTGTACGAGGACTTTTGATATCCATACGATGACAGCCAATTATAAAATCAAAACATCAAAAACTTCGTACCTTCACCAATGAATCTGATCATCGCCCATAAACACCTTTTTCTGCATAATCACGACATAAAAAACCTTAAAAACATAAAGTTCGACTTTCAAAATCTCTTCAGCAGCCAAGTTCGACGCCTTATATCTTTCAACTCAGACCTCCAATTAAAGATCCCTCTGGTAAAAACCTTCCTTGGTATACCAATAATCTCCAGTCCAAATTTCGTCCCGATCTAACGGTTAACGAAAAAGTTATGACCGTTTCAAAACAGTGTTGTAGTATCCTTACGAAAATTTTCAAACTCGATTTTTTTTTTTTTTTTTTTTTAATATTTCTCTTCGAAAAACTTTGTAGATCCCTATATCAAGAGCTCCCCTCTCTGATACCAATTGATAAGATCGTTTATAAGCTCAGCTAGGGATCAATAACAAAGACTAATAACATGCACAGCGGAATAAACTAATCAATTCTTTGTTATTGAACAATGTTTTCATTCACTAACACTAACTAATCCTAGACATTTATAGGAACACGTCTAGATAACTAAACTACTAACTAAACTAATAACCTAGGCGTTTACAATACTATACGCCTAGGACACACACACACACACACCTTTAAGTTGACTACATCTTGGAAGACATAATTATATAAAACCTACACCCCATGTCCTCTTTATATACTAGAGGATTAGGGTTTACAAATCTCTACTAAGGACTAATAAATAAAACTTCTTTTGCAAGCAAGTCCTTCCATCTTTTTGTAGGTTTCCTTCTTGTCGTATTAAGTCCCTCTTGTTTCATTCTTTTTGTCTTATCAACTCAAACGTATAATTCCCAACACAATCTTTGTATCTTTTATAAAAATAAAATTTATATTTTGTCCTCAACAAAAAGGGGGAGATTGCTAATACAAATATCGTCATTAAACGTTATTTATATTTTTTTGATCTTTACCTAAGTTTTGTTAACGACAAAAGTAAATTTGATTTTTATAAAGCTTAAAGCTTGTCAAGTTTAATAGATATTAAAACAAGTTTTATTCAAACAATATCTTCATCACTCTAGCATTTACATTGTGATTAATCATATCTTAACATGACTATAACCATAATGTATGATAGTAGTTTTTAGAATGTTTAATTTCTTAAAAACTAAACATTACTTATGTATTTGCATATTTCTAAAAATAGAAAAACAACACATGACATCATGTGCTGCATCATGGAAATCATTGGAAGATTTCATTAGATATTTTATGTAGATTTGTACTCTTCATATCTTACACAATCTTGCATAGATATGGTTGACTTTGGAAAGATCTTGATATCTTGCTGTCAGACCTCGGAGGCACCAAAAGCCATAACAGGCGGAACCCTTTTAAGGGGTCCACGGTCCGTGGAGGCTGCTGATGGTTTTGGCTATAAATAGCAAAGCCAAACCAAGTAGTTTTTCATCCCTTTCTATCATACTCTCATACATATCTTCTCTCTAACCTCTCTAACTCAGTTTCATATCATATTAGTGATCTCTTTTGTAGCAAAGAAGATCAAGTCACATTCAAGCTTCAACGAGAAGTTGGAAGTCTTGTTTGTTTGGTGTTGCATGATCTTGTGTTGATTCATACTTCATTGTTGTACCAAACTATTATAATCTTGTGAGTGTGAGTGGTTAGTATTTTAGTCCTCAAAATACATTGTGTGTGGGAGTGGTTGTACCCTTGGAAAGAACTCGACATTTAGCTTAGTGTCGGAAATAGTGTAAGCGAAGTGTAAAGGTTTCTCCATCGGTGAAAGGAGCTTGTTGACTAGTGAAGTTAAACTCTCGAGTGTGAGACTCGGGGAGTGGAGTAGGGCAAGGAGAAAGAGTCCTTGTAGACCGAACCACTATAAACAACTTGTTGTGGTTTGATCATTTCTTTCCTTATTTACTCTTTACATATTGATTACATATTTCATTAACATATCTAAGATCAATATCAATTGATCTTTCAATAAGTTTCAAAACAAATTTTTTAAGTGGTAAACTATTCAACCCCTCTTCTAGTTTTCTACAGAAACCATCCCTTTAAATAGCGAGCAACCCTTCAACCATTCATCGCCTGAATTTGTTCTTCCTTGGTCTCGATATCCTCCTCAGCTTGAGTAATGAGATCATTCAACCCCTGCAGCTTAGTCCTCGCAGCCTCCAGGTCATGCCTAAGATCCATCAATGTGTCAAAATGGTCATCCCCATATCCAAGAGCTACCATCTCAGCAATTAAAGCATTAAACTGCCCAATCTCATTCTTTGCTTTGGTGGCCTCTTCGCGCATCCGGTTTATAAAGCCATGGAGATTGGAAATTTGTTGAGCCTTGAAGAAACTCATGTAACCATCAACAGATGTCTCCTCGCTAAACTCAATTAGGTCATCAATAACACGCTTGGCCAATTGGTTTTGTGGTGATGGTGCTGCCATTAATAATGAAATTGGGTACAATAGGATATTATTGAAAGATTGATAAGAAAGGTTGAAGAAGAGTTGTGGGGATAGTGTGATAGAGAAGATACTTATAACTCCAGAAACCGAGAACTAATCAGAGATACTGGTGGTAACTAAAATAGTCCTTATGAATTCAAACTATAAAGACCTAAACTTTAAAACCGCAAAATAAGTCCTCCTTTTAAACTATCACTATAAATTAGGTATGTTTATCCGTTCGGTTATCGGGTTGTTTGGTTTCGTTAAATCGGTTATTTTTTAATTCGGTTCAACACGAAAACCGAACCGAACTAGAATTAAACCGAAGCGAGCCGAAAACCGAATATGAATTCACTTCGCTTCTTGGGTTGACCCGAAAAGTCTTAAAAACGGATAAAACGGAAAAAAAGGACTAACGCAGACGAAAACGTGAAAAAACGTAAGAAAACGTATGGAACTTAAGAAAATGTACATTAATATGTAAAACAGATGAAAGCGTATGAAAACGGACGAAGACGTCTAAAATAGATGAAAACGGCTAGAAACGGACGAAAACAGTCAAAAACTTATACAAACGGACTAAAACATGAAAAACCCAGCGACAAAGTGTAAACACGGACGAAAACGTGTAAACAAAAACGAAACGTATAAAAACTGATTAAAAAGGACAAAGTCGTACGAAAACGGTGGAAAACGTATGAAAACAGACGCAAACGTGTAAAAACGTGTGAAAATGTGTAAAAGTGTAAGAGAGCGTATGAAAATGGCGAAAAAGTCTTAAAAACATACGAAAATGGCTAAAACGGATTAAAACGGACAAAAAACGAACAAAAGCGGACGAAAACGTATAAGAACGTAATAAAATGTACGTTAATATGTAAAACAGATGAAAACGGACGAAAACGTCTAAAATAGATGAAAACGGCTAGAAACGGACGAAAACGGTCAAAAACGTATACAAACGGACTAAAACATGAAAAAACCAGCGACAAAGTGTAAACACGGACGAAAACGTGTAAACAAAAATGAAAACGTATAAAAACTTATTAAAAAGGACAAAGTCGTACGAAAACGGTGGAAAACGTATGAAAACAGACGCAAACGTGTAAAAACGTATGAAAATGTGTAAAAGTGTAAAAACGTACAAAAACAGACGAAAACATATGAAAAGAGACGAAAACGTGTAAAAACGTATAAAAACGGAAGAAAACATGTACAAAACTATAAAAACGTATGAACACGGAAGAAAACGTATAGGACTGACTAAAACAGACGAAAACGCACAAGGGTTGTGTTACCGTGCCCAACGTATCTAACGCAACCCTAAACACAGTTTCACACAGTGTTTTGAGTAATACACGTGAGTTAATGATTTTATGTCATCCTGAAATGTCAAAATTAACGTGCCCACACTTAATAACTTTAATACAGTTCATATAACCTTCACACTATAACTATACACCTACCAAGCCGGTGCAACCCATTCATGACCGGTGATAATGGCTAGTTCACTTTGTGGGTAGGGTATTACGTTATCACTGGTCACATTCATTAATGGGTATTTGACATAATATGGGTCAAAAGCATTGGATTATAGTTGCTTAGAGTGTCATGTTACGACATGATTCAATCAATAGTATATATAATATTATATTATGAAAAACCCGACCAAATGCTCAATTTGCTGGCTACCCGAGAATGAAAATCCCAATTTGGTAAAAGAAAGTCAAAACACAATATTTTCCAGAAATATGAGATATTCCCAGGTCGTTTTAAGTCCCAACGGAGTGTGAGTGGAAATTCGTGTTCGGTTCGTGATCGGGTGATAAAGAATAATGAAAGATATTTGGATTTTGTGAAACATAAACTAAAAACAAAAAAAAAGAGTAAGGTTAGATCAAGTGGTTAACACTCTTGCCTCTGGTGAAAGAGGTCATGGGTTCGATCCTTACCCCTTGCAAGGCCGGAGGTCCTTTTCTACCTTTGGTAGAACCGGAAGCAGCCTCTCAAGGGTTCGATCCTCACCCCTTGCAAGGCCGGAGGTCCTTTTCTACCTTTGGTAGAACCGGAAGCAGCCTCTCTACCTTAGGTAGGGGTAAGGTTGTCTACGTCTCAACCTCTCCCATACACCGTGGAAGACGGTATTGGGACCCATAACCCGTGTAAGACGGTATTGGGAGTTACTTTACTTTTTTTTTTAAACTAAAAACAACTAAATAAGCAAATAAATCAAGTAACGAAAGTCGAAATAACCTAAAATGCACTTAATCCTAAAAATACCAAATATTGGAAATTTAAGCATCAAAATTAAAATTGTATTTTTCTGAATTTTATTTTATTTATTATGAATATAAAACCTTCTTAAACTAATTAAATGAAAAAAATCATTAAATCAAAAGAGAAAAAGCCTTTTTAAACTAATATGAAAACTTTTCAAAAATTTAAGCAAATTTAAAATTCCCCCCACAAATTAAATTTATTCCCCCCAAAGTTTCCATCAAGACCAATCCAAACTAATTGCAAAAATTAACTCCTCCTCCTATCACCCCACACCTCCGTCTCATCTCACCACAAATCCCGTCACCACCACAACTCTCCCGTCATAGACCCACTAGTCCCGTCACCACTGGTAAGTATTGTTATGTTCCTTTTGTACACATCGTTCTAACACATAAAATAACCCTGTTAAGCCTATTAGCTAATTGAACATTTGTTTCGAGATATCCTCTTGTAAATTTTGTCATTTTCTTGTTAAATTTAGATTGTTAATTGGTTAAAAAATTTAAGAAACCCTGTTAAGCCTGTTACCACATGAACATGGAACCATAATTTAGCTAGTTAATTTCTTATTTTTCCTTGACCCAAACACCCCTTTAGGAACTGTTTCATTAGACTTTATTCAATTCTTAGCATAATTCAATACCACATCCAATCTTTGAGATATCCTCATTACTTGGAATGTCTTTTTTAACTTTTAAGATCATCAATTGCAGTTTGATGTTGTCTTCTATAATCTTCAATAACTTGGACTGTCTTTTTAACATGCCTGCAGGGACTACATTTATAAACATTGCTGCTCGGATAAGTGGGACACATTTATAAACATGGACAAGTCTTGGATAGGAACTAATAGGACCAACAAATCTTATGTTGATGGAGTAGCATCGTTTATTGATTATGCAGTACACAACTTGCGGAAGATGGGGAACATCGACCCACGAGTTAATAAAAATGATCTTTCAATGCCATGTCCATGTACAGACTGTTTAAACCACATAGAGCATAAAGTGGAGAAAGTGCAGTTCCATTTATTCAGCAATGGGTTTGATCTAAGCTACCTAAACTGGACTAAACATGGAGAGAAGGATGAGTCATCAATAAGTACCGAAACACCTGTTAACGCTACAACAGAGTTTGTTGACGACACGAATTTTGCTTCATATATTCCAACAGATGCCCCAACAACAGTAGAAATGGTTAATGCTACAAAAGATAATTTTGATGAGGATGATCTTGTCAAGTTTCAAAAATTATTATTAGACGCAGAGAAGCCTCTTTACGCAGGATGTCCTGACTTCACAAAGCTGTCCGCATTAGTTAAACTACTCAACTTGAAGGGTAAGTACGGATGTTCTGATAAGTTCTTTACTGAATTACTAGGATTGTTAAAGAAGATGCTACCTGCTGGTAACGAAATGGTGGAAAAAAATTATCAAGCCAAAAAAAAATTTGAAATTGATGGGATTAGGTTACAAAAAGATACATGTATGTATCAATAACTGCCTTCTTTACTGGAAGGATGACAAGGATTTTACTGCGTGTCGAACTTGTGGGATATCAAGATGGAAGGTGGATAATAAGACACATAAAGTGTACGAAAACATTCCAACAAAGGTAATGTGGTACTTTCCAATTATACCAAAACTGCAACGACTATTTAAGCTAGAAAGTATTTCAAAAGATTTAAGATGGCACGCGACACGGAGGATAACCGATGGTGTGTTACGTCACCCCGCAGATTCAAAGGCATGGCGTACCATAGATGAAAAATTCCCCGAAATTGCTGAAGATCCAAGAAATCTACGGCTAGGAATATCGGCTGATGGGGTTGACGTCAACTCGGGAAATAGGCATCACAGTGTAAGGCCAGTTTTAACTGTCATATACAACCTTCCTCCATGGTTGTGTATGAAAAGAAAGTTTATCATGCTTTCGGTATTACCGGGAAATGATATCGATGTTTTTTTAGAACCGTTTGTTAATGATCTGCAAACCTTATTCGATACAGGGGTTGATACATATGATGCATCCACAAAAGATAACTTTAATCTATGTGCCGTTGTGTTATGGACAATAAATGATTACCCTGCACTTGGTACATTATGTGGCTGCCCGTACAGTGGATTCAAAGGTTGTGTAGTATGTGGGAAAGATACAAACTGTGTTAGACTTTCTGCCTCATCCAAACAAAGTTATGTTGGTCACAGACGATATCTACCATATGACCATCCGTTCAGAAGGCAAATGAAGGAATTTAATGGACAAAAAGAATTTCTCCCGGCTCCAAATCCAATTACCGGGGAAAAAATATACAACGAGGTACAACATATTGAAAATAAGTGGGGAAAAGGAAAATGAACAAACAATAATGCATCAGAAAACCAAGAATGGGAAGATTCAAAAGCAGAAAAGAAACATAACAAAAGTAGAGGGTAGTTCAAGCCAAGTAAACGGACAAAACGGTGCGTATTGGAAGAAATTCAACATTTGGTATCGAAAACTTAGGTATTGGCGGCATAATTCTGTTCCACATTGTATTGATTTTATGCATGTAGAAAAGAATGTTGCTGAGAGTCTCGTCAGAACTTTGCTACATGTTCCAGGAAAGACGAAAGATGGACTGAATGCTCGATTGGATCTGGCTGAGTTGGGGGTAAAACAAGAGTTGTTTGCTATGCAAGAACAAGACAAAACAACACTACCTCCAGCAGGTTACACTTTAACGAATGCTGAAAAAGATATTTTTTGTGAAACTTTACACAACATCAGGGTACCACAAGGCTATTGTTCAAATTTCTCTTGTCTGATTAGCCTAAAGGATAGGAAGCTCAATGGCCTAAAATCACATGACTATTACATGCTAATGCAAGAGTTTCTGCCCATTGCAATACGTTCAATCATGCACCCACCCACGCGATATGCTATTATCAGGTTTTGGTTTTTCTTTAAATCAATATGTTGCAAAGAAATAATATTGCAAGAACTAGATAATATGCAAGCAGAACTGGTAGGGACACTGTGCCTACTCGAGAAGTTCTTTCCTCCATCATTCTTTGATATTATGATACATTTGACTGTGCACCTAACTAGGGAGGTAAAATTATGCGGTCCCATATGCTTTCGGTGCATGTATCCATTCGAAAGATGTATGAAGGTTATTAAAGGACATGTGCAGAACAGAAATATACCAGAAGGATGCATTGCTGAGGAGACTATTGTGGAAGAAACAATAGAGTTTTTTAGCGAATATCATAAATCCATGAAAACTGTTGGTATCCCACCTGATAAACATTAAACATATGAAAATGAGGAAGGAAAGCCATTGTCGGCCGGCAAATCAAGTGAAGTTTCTGCGGAACTCTTTCAGAAAGCACATTTGTATGTAATAAATAATACAGATGAAATTGTACCGTATATCGAGTAAGTCTTACTAACACATGTCTATTTCGTTACTGAAAATGATGTATCAAAGATAATAATCAAACACATTGTTTCAGGCGACATAAGCAAGTTTTGAAAACAGAAAACCCGGGTAAACGAATAGCATTTCTGAAGAATGAGCACATCAAATCTTTTGCTAAGTGGTTACGCAAAGAAGTAATTAATCTTATGTTACTCAACATACCCTTTCTAAACCTTATTTCTCAGCTCATTTTGATCTGAAAATTGGTGTACTTATTCTTTTGAGCTAATATATACTTGTAATGAAATTCAGGTTGAGAGAGAGTTAGAAATCGATAAAGAAAGTGTATCAGAAACTGTAAGGTGGATGTTATCCCCCACACTGAGATATTGCTAGTCCCTAGCAATGATTTGAGAAAACATAATGGATTTTAAACTCTTTACCAAAAGCCATTACTTCTGGAGTAGCCAAATGTTTCAGTTCAAGCAAGAACCATGGTACACTGATAACCATGTGATTTTGAGCAAACCACCAGCTTTCAACGGATTTGGTTTGTCTTTACCAGAAGCCGTACCCTTCTGGACTAGCCAACTCTTAGATAAATTATCAATATTATCTTTGGTGAGCTGATTACCAATTATGGATTTTCCACTGCCTTTACCACAAGCCATAATCTTGCGGGCTAGCCAACTCTTCACTTTTTAGGATATGGTGAGCTGAATACCATACAATTTTGGGCAAATTGCAAGCCATATAAACGGATTTGATATATCTTTACCAAGAGCCGTTTGCTCCTGGATTAGCCAATCCTTTTGTCTATCAAACATGGCGGACTGATAACCAAATGAGTAAGTGTAGAACACTTACTCCAAAAAAAATTTTTGGCCAAAAACGGGGGAATTGGGTAGATAATATATGAAATTCGTGAGAATTCCCCCCCCCACACTTAGAAATGAATATTGCCCTCAATATTCAAAGTACCGGCAGTTATGCCGAAACAAAGAACGTAAAAGGGAAATATTACGGCCATTATTTATAAAGATGATTTTTTATTTTATTTTATTTTTTTATTATTTTTTTTTTAGAAGATATATATATATATATAACCTGTGGGGCATCACCCCCACACTTAGGTGGTAGAAAGGGGGTAAGAAGACAGAAATATGGGTGAAAACCCATATGGTGCGTGCTACTGTTTTTGATTTCCGAGTCGCTAGCTTGACTCGACCCCGAATTCATTGGTTCATGGGGAAACTGAGTGGAAGAAACAATCTCCATCGGACTTTCATTCAAGATGTTTGAACAAACATTTGAAGCACGTGAAAGTTCCACACCGATGAGATATACATAGAAAGACAGACCCGGCTCACAGATGATAAATGAAAATACCGGGGTCAAAGATAGTGTCCTCGCTCCCGAAGGAGTGAAGAAGAGAGGAAGTCACCAAGTAGGTGAAGAAAAGAAGGAAAATCATGATAACAATCATGACTAGATCTTCTTCCTCAGGATCAAGTGCAGTAGCACTCGTTTGGATTTTATCGGTTGAGCTCTTTGGTTTGGAAGGCATCTCGGTGGGGAGGGTAGGAAGATTTGTCATAACTATGCAAATTGAGATTCTCTCCCCCCGATCATGATCTTTGCCATCCAAGCAATCATACTCCAGCGAAGATATGATATGAGAAAGTTCACCGGAGAACTCCTCATGAAGAGAATCAATCACATAATGTGAATTTGTGAACTCTTGTTCCATTGTGGGCTCATCACTATCCTCAATCTGAGTGTCAAAGAGTGGATTCTCAGAAATTGAAGTGAATTCAGAGCTGAATTCAAATAGAGGATTAGTGAGAGTTGTTTTGAATGCTTCAGGAACAAAGTGATTAACATTCTCTTTTGGACTGTTAGGGTAAGAAGTGAGTGAACGATCATTATCAATGAGACTTTCAGTCTCTCCCAGATCAGCTTCGAGATCAAAGAGTGGATTGATGTGAGTGAGTTCACCGGAGAACTCCTCAAAAAGGGGATCAGCATCAGATTGAGGAAGTGATGCCTCAACGTACTCGATGTCTCCATAGGAAGCACAATCGTCGCTAAGATCAGAGAAAGTTTCAAAATGATCTTGAGAACACTCAAGAGGGAAAGGGATATCATACAGATGATCAGAAATTCCCTGTGACTCTCTCGGGATTGGGATAAGGTCCTCAACACTAGACGATTCCATTTCTGGAATAGTGCTAAGAAGCTCATCCCCCATGTTTAGAGAGTGAGTGGGAATATCAGGTGTGATAACAACAGACTGAGGGAGATTAGATGGACTAGCATACATATGTTTAATGCTTAACATTTGTTCTTCTGCTAGTAATTCCATCATAGTCTTTTCTCCCTGATTCTTCATGGAAGGAGTTTCAACTGATGAACTTGATGAACCGTTATAAAATTGTAAGATATCAAGGATATCTTCATCATCATCGTCATCAGGAATGAAACGGAATCGAGAGCTAGATTTGGCGGCTTTTTCTATTGCAATTGATTCCCTAATAGATTGTTCAAAGGCAATTTGGGAATCTAATTTAGCAGCCCGCTCTTCGGCTAACAAAACTTCCATGGATTTCTCATTTGGATTATGGGATGACATAGCCGACTCCTCCTTAAGTTCTTTTAATAACTCCAGAGTCTTCAGTAGAAGATCTGTCGTAGTTTCAAGAGGAGTCGCTTGAATCATTTGGTATTGTGGAGGTTGGTCTTGATACGAAGAGTCGTAATCGTAACAAGGAAATGGATTCCTTGTTTGACAATCCGAGCTAGAGTGAGGACCTCCACAATACTCACAACAGTAGAACTGATGTGGCTGTGAGTGGTATGTGTTGTAGTCATAATTGTTATCAGGAACCTGCTCATAGACAAGCGTGTTTCCTGATTGACAATCAGAACTGGAATGAGAACCACCACAGTACTCACAACAGTAAAACTGCTGAGTCTCACAGTGTGGTAGCTGATGGAATAAATCAGTCGTGTTATGGTAGGAATAGGGATCTTGGTTATAGACAGACCCGTTTCCTGATTCCACCATGCTACAACTGGGGCAATTGCCACCATTATAAGGACCACCACACCATTGACAACCAAGAGGGTGAGGATAAGACATAGAAAGAATCAAAGTTTATCAGAGGGTAAGAAATGAAGAATCAAAAAGGTAAGAGGGTAAAGAGGAATATTTTTGGTATTTTTGAAAAACATGACGATAAAAACAAAGAATGAAAATATTTTTGGCGTTTTTAACACTTTAGGAAAAGTGTTAATGAACTTTTTGGAGTTTTTGAAAACTTTACAAAAAATTTTTACAAAAGATGGAATATGTGCAAGAATGGATCTGAAAAAGGCTAAACACACGCTAAAGCCTCCCCGGCAGCGGCGCCAAAATTTTGATCCGTGCCAAACAGTCAAGTCTAAACAGACTTAAAACAGCTCAGACACAAATACAATGAAGATCAGGGAATATAATGAATTCCCGGGTCGTTATGTCCCACGGAGACTCAATGGTGTGTTAAACACATGATCAGACGATAGAATGACCACTAATGATAGCGATCAGAAAGGATTAAGATAGGATAATTACACTACTGAAAAAGGTTATAAATAAAAGCGACTTAAATGCAAATTAAGAAAATTAAAAAGATAAAAAAATATTAAATAAACGCTATCACTATATTTAAAGTGATGAACGTTTAAAACCTAAAAACTTAAAACTTACGTTTAAATAAAAATTACGTAAACGTACAAATAAAAACGTGAAACTTACACAATATAAATCCTAAAAATATGAAAAATACATTTTTACAAACCTAATGATAAAAGAAA
Source organism: Chrysanthemum seticuspe (assembly GCA_019973895.1). Taxonomy (NCBI): domain Eukaryota; kingdom Viridiplantae; phylum Streptophyta; class Magnoliopsida; order Asterales; family Asteraceae; genus Chrysanthemum; species Chrysanthemum seticuspe. The sequence goes on along the minus strand of BPTQ01000005.1, from coordinate 247,866,595 downwards.
ATTTATAGAAAAGGAAAATTATTTTTATAACTAATTAATTAATTATTATTAATTAAAAACTATTTATTAAGTATTTAAAATGCACTAAAATAGAAGAAAATACAAAATTAACCTAGAAAAATGAAATTATAACTTGGAAAAATCTAAAATATGATAAAACTAATTTTAAAACTGAAAATATATTTTTTAGACTTTATATGTATTTATTATTAATTTAAAACTATTTAAAACTAATTTAAATTATTAAAAATACCAAATAAAAGGAGAAAAATATGGAAAAATACTTTTTATTCTTTTTACATTTATCTAAACTTAAGAAAAATGAAAAATTATTTTTTTGAAGCTTTTCTTAATTATTTGTATTAAAAGCTATTTAAAAATACTTAAAAACTAAATTAAATTAAGAAAAATAGCAAATGAACTTGGAAAAATCTGAAAATTTCAGGAAAAGTCTAAAATGATATTAGAAAGCTGGGAAAAATAGAAAAACAGGGGCTTGTTTGGAGGAATAAGCAACTGATGTGGAAGAGCTTATGAAATAAGCACTTCCAATAAGCAAATGAGGCACAACAAGCACCAAACTGATATGGAAGGTCTAATATGCTAAAATAACCAAAATGCAACACAAATCAACAAGCTACAGCTACTGGATATCAAGATGCAATGATTTGAGGATTTGAGCTATAAGCTAAAAAAACAGTAAAGGGGGTCTAGTTTGAGCTAGATTATAAGCACTGAATAAGCTAGAAACTAGGAAACAATTATTGGAAACTTAAGACAACCTGGCTAAGAACCCTAGGACCAAAAATCAGACCTTGCCAAGCTCAAATGAGCTTGTGGCAAGGGCTGCAAGTGGCTGAGAAAACTCAGCTTATGCTGAGTTTCTGAACAGGGCATCTCAGGCCCCAAAGATGAGCTTGTTTGAGCTTATAGAAAAAATTACAAAAATGTAAGAAATTGGACATAAGAAAATAGACCAAGAGGGCTCTCTAAAACTACAAGTTTCATAGAAATTGGCTAAGTAATGAGCTTGTGAAAAATCACTCTCAGTTGACCAAAACTAAGATTTTGGAATTTTTGACTTTTGCACAAAACCAAAATGTTGACTTATTTGAAGTTTAATCTTGATTTATAGACTGAAGATGATATATATTGATGAAATAACACTGATATAAGCTAGACCTATGTATTTTAAACATCAAATTAGCTTTTGCTTTGTTGAAAATCTAACAGTGAGCTGATAAGAACCAATGAGATGGATTTTTGACTTTTGAGCTTTGAAGGCTTAAGTTAAGACAGATATGAGCTCTTATGAGCTAACCAATCTTGAACCAACAAACCTAAACCACTGGACTAACCTTAAAGACAGGTTTAGAAGTAATTCCAAACACCCCTTATCAAACTGATTTGTAAATTTTAACTATGCTAACTAGTAATCCAGCTTAAACCAATGACTAAACTGAGCTTAATCATGTCTAATATAACTAAATAAACATATTAAAAGCAATAGTGACCACAGATACATGTGCAAGCTAAAACTGCAATATAGGCTTGAAATTGAAAATGAGTAACCTTACTCAAATGTGTCCAGCTAGTTGCAGGATAGAACCAAACACATAACTACTCTATGCTACCCTAATCCAACCATTATCCACCTCTGCAATACCCACTATCAGCTTCCATGCCCATTTGCACCAACAGTTGACCATTATTGACCATGAATGGAAATTACTTGAAAATGAAGTAAAAGCTTATCAAAAGCTTATAAAGGACTTAAATAGACTTATTTAAGCTTAAAGTAAGCTTCTAACAACTTGGACAATGTAATTTGAAACTGAGAAATTTCAACAGTGAACCTTAAAACATGAACTTATTCAAAACCTTGATATTGATGCTCAGAAGTGATTACAATGATAAAGTGACTAGAATTAAACACATTTAAAGCTTAAGATTACATTCTAGATTACTAATTAAGTTTTACTAAAAAAAACGACATACATAAAAAAATACAAACTAACTAACTCTCCTCTAGCCATCCTCTTGCCTCTTTTTATATTCCAAGCTTCTCTCACATGCACTCTGAATGAATCCCACTTGAATTTGCAGCCATAGGATCACTAGATGAAATTTTAGCCGTAGATTAGTTTTGGCGGGAAAAGATTTTTGACAGTTGTAGGGGTTGAGTGAAATGGGAGAGTGATCATTTAATGGTTTTTGGAGTTGTGATGAGGTGGGGGGACAAGGAGGGTGATGTGGAGAGGAGGGGAGATGGATATGTGGAGCTAGTTGCAGAGCAGGTGAAGGTGAAGAGAGGAAATGGCGGGTTTGTGTTTGTTTGACCAATGGGTTTGACTGGTCTTTGGGTGGGTTGACCGGGTATGGATTTGGGCTTTTGTTTATTTTGGGCCAAGGGATAATACAAGGGTCCATTTGGTATAAGTAATAATCACAAGGACCATAAGTGTAAATTCTGCATGACCAAGGACCAATTCTGCCATATTGCAAAGTTATTTCAAGGGACCACAAGTGACAAGTTTTAATATTATAAGGACCAAACTTGCAATTTCCAAATTTCCAAGGGCCATTTTTGCCATTTTTTAAACTTGAGGACCATTTTTGTAATTTTCTCAAACTTTTGTCATTTTTCACCAAAGGACTAAATTTGACAACTTATGATTTTAAAAGGACCTTTGGTGACTTTACTTTTGAAATTATGTGCTCAGGGACTGTTTTTGACAATTTTTGAAACTTGGGGGACTAAAACTGCAATTTTTGCAAATTTGATATGTTTTTCATCTGATTTTGATATTTTTGCATTTAAAACACATAAAACACTGATTTGTGATATTTTGATCATTTTGATGTGTTTTTGAGTGTTTTCAGATGATTTTGCAGTTTATATTGTACAAAAATGATGAGTATTTAGACACTCATCAGTTAGCCTGCCAGCCTTTTCTAGTGGTATCGAGCTTCGGGCATCTGTTGAAATAATCAAACGACTTGGTTATGGTCCACGTGCACATACACTACTCCTTAACTCACATCACCACAAGTTACAATCTAAAATCCAAGGTATTCAAACATCAGGCTCAACATATGGAGTAGCTTACACATCTGCACTCTCACAGCTCGTGTTTTTAATCATAGCTCAGGCATCAAGTGATTCTTTAGCTATATTTGGTGATCAACCATTGTACACATCTGAGCTTGTAACATGGTCTGTCAAACAAACCAACACATTCGCACATCTCATGAAGAGGCACGTCATTGCTTCGCCCTCTGCCTCCGGAGGGCTGAGAACCGTAGCTGAGTGTGTTCAGATTTCCATGGGTCATTGTTATCTATTAGAATCTCGTGTACTGGCACTCGGGCCTGTCCTTCTTAGACATTTTAGGCCTCTACACATGTTACCAACTAGTGGTTTATATCGATTTCTTAGTGAACTACGGACTCGATACTAATTTTTGTGCTCGACACTCTCACGTCTACACATTCGATGAGGTATACAACTCGGACTACAAACTTATGGAACCTAAAATCTAACATTGAACACCACTACACTCAATTCCTCATCACATACACGTGCACCTGGTATTGGTTCAGCAAACTAATAAAGTTGTCTACGGGC
>BPTQ01000005.1:247795359-247862957 GCA_019973895.1 Chrysanthemum seticuspe | reverse complement strand
ACAGGTCAAACACCCCTTATCAAACTGATTTGTAAATTTTAACTATGCTAACTAGTAATCCAGCTTAAACCAATGACTAAACTGAGCTTAATCATGTCTAATATAACTAAATAAACATATTAAAAGCAATAGTGACCACAGATACATGTGCAAGCTAAAACTGCAATATAGGCTTGAAATTGAAAATGAGTAACCTTACTCAAATGTGTCCAGCTAGTTGCAGGATAGAACCAAACACATAACTACTCTATGCTACCCTAATCCAACCATTATCCACCTCTGCAATACCCACTATCAGCTTCCATGCCCATTTGCACCAACAGTTGACCATTATTGACCATGAATGGAAATTACTTGAAAATGAAGTAAAAGCTTATCAAAAGCTTATAAAGGACTTAAATAGACTTATTTAAGCTTAAAGTAAGCTTCTAACAACTTGGACAATGTAATTTGAAACTGAGAAATTTCAACAGTGAACCTTAAAACATGAACTTATTCAAAACCTTGATATTGATGCTCAGAAGTGATTACAATGATAAAGTGACTAGAATTAAACACATTTAAAGCTTAAGATTACATTCTAGATTACTAATTAAGTTTTACTAAAAAAAACGACATACATAAAAAAATACAAACTAACTAACTCTCCTCTAGCCATCCTCTTGCCTCTTTTTATATTCCAAGCTTCTCTCACATGCACTCTGAATGAATCCCACTTGAATTTGCAGCCATAGGATCACTAGATGAAATTTTAGCCGTAGATTAGTTTTGGCGGGAAAAGATTTTTGACAGTTGTAGGGGTTGAGTGAAATGGGAGAGTGATCATTTAATGGTTTTTGGAGTTGTGATGAGGTGGGGGGACAAGGAGGGTGATGTGGAGAGGAGGGGAGATGGATATGTGGAGCTAGTTGCAGAGCAGGTGAAGGTGAAGAGAGGAAATGGCGGGTTTGTGTTTGTTTGACCAATGGGTTTGACTGGTCTTTGGGTGGGTTGACCGGGTATGGATTTGGGCTTTTGTTTATTTTGGGCCAAGGGATAATACAAGGGTCCATTTGGTATAAGTAATAATCACAAGGACCATAAGTGTAAATTCTGCATGACCAAGGACCAATTCTGCCATATTGCAAAGTTATTTCAAGGGACCACAAGTGACAAGTTTTAATATTATAAGGACCAAACTTGCAATTTCCAAATTTCCAAGGGCCATTTTTGCCATTTTTTAAACTTGAGGACCATTTTTGTAATTTTCTCAAACTTTTGTCATTTTTCACCAAAGGACTAAATTTGACAACTTATGATTTTAAAAGGACCTTTGGTGACTTTACTTTTGAAATTATGTGCTCAGGGACTGTTTTTGACAATTTTTGAAACTTGGGGGACTAAAACTGCAATTTTTGCAAATTTGATATGTTTTTCATCTGATTTTGATATTTTTGCATTTAAAACACATAAAACACTGATTTGTGATATTTTGATCATTTTGATGTGTTTTTGAGTGTTTTCAGATGATTTTGCAGTTTATATTGTACAAAAATGATGAGTATTTAGACACTCATCAGTGGATATCCTATGGACCATGCGCCACCGTAGTGAAATACGATGCATATCACATCAATGGGTATACTTTTCATACGAAAGATCATGAAGGCAAAGTTTACCAGAACAGTGGGGTTAGTGTTGAGGCATTAGATATGCACATATCTAAAGAAGTAGCAACCACAAGAAAAGCATATTATTATGTGGTTTTACAAGAGATATGGGAACTAGATTACCGTTACATGCAAATTCCTCTCTTCAAATGTGACTGGTTAATCAGAAAGCTGGTGGTGTGAAACGCGATACTACTCTTGGGTATACATTGGTTGACCTGAATAGTTTAGGCCACAAGGTTGATCCGTTCATATTAGTCGCACAAGCACGACAAGTGTTTTATGTGAAAGACCAGGTAGATAAAAAATTGTCTATTGTGTTTAAGACACATCCCAAGAATTACAAAGATAAGTATGACGAAGCCGATGAGGAATTTAGTACCGTCATTCACCAGCACAATGATAACATATTGCCACGTGTGGATCGACGTGACTTGGGTAACGAATCACGAACTGACTACTATCGAACCGACTGTGGAGGTGTTGTTATACGAAAATCCAAGTGAACCATGTTATGGTCAAGTTGTCACACTCTACCTTTATCATATTTCACTCTTTTAAAGCATATAGACATTTGATTTTTTGTAATTTTTTAAGGATTTATGTTTATAATACAAGACTTAATATTAGTTAAATCTGTTAGGTATATTATTTTGTACTTGTTTAAGTATTTATGTTTAAGGATTTATGTTGAAAAGCAAGAATTCTCACAGATTGGAGATGTATGGAAGTTGTGCTAGTTGATGGGCTATAGTACAGAGTTAATTCTGGTGATGTCATTGTTAAGTCTGTTTGACCATTCTTTAGTCTGGTAGTGCAAAAATTAAAAAACGATTTTTACTGTTTAAATAGTACCGTTATCTAATTTTAGGTGGTCAGAAGTATTTATATGGATAATTTTTATTTTTAGAATTCATATTTATCCTTTAGTTACTTTATCCTAATCTTTAAAAGTTTAAATCTTTTCTTTAGATTAAGTCTCCTTACCAGCACTAAACTCTAATTGCGCTGCACTACCAGTACTTCAATTAACATAAAAGATGGCACAATTAAAGTTTGTAGACAAGCACAATCAAGTGGGATTTCTCAAAAAGCCTGCTGAAAGCACATGCTTCGAGCAGATAGTGGACTTTCTAAAGGGTAGTCATATCAGGTATGCCCTTACTCATAAATAACTATCTATGATTCCTTAGTCAAACAGTTCTGGCAGACTGCTATTGCTAGAACTATTTCTAATGGGACACTAGAGTTAAATGCAACTATTGATACGTTAGAGTATTCAATCACTGAGGAATCAGTCAGAAGCAAGCTTCAATTGGCTGATGCCTCAGGGATTTCAATGTTGCCAAATAATGACCTCTTTCAGGGATTGGAAAATATTGGATATCTAACTGATGGAACATTCACTTTTTGGAAGAGTCATTTTACGCCACAATGGCGTTTCCTTGTGCATCTTATTTTACATTGTATGAGCTCTAAAAGTGGTGGATGGGATCGATTTGGAAGCAATATTGCTTCTGCATTGGTCTGTCTCTCCACTGGCAGACTCTTCAATTTTTCAAAAATGATTTTTGATGCCATGGTTTCTAATGCCAAGAATAAGAAAAAGTTTTTGATGTACCCAAGATTTTTGCAAATGATCTTAAATGTTGAAACAGCAAGCAAACATCCTTACATTGCTGTCCCTTTCACTAAAATGATATTTGGTAATATGAAAAGGGGTTTTGAGGGGGTACACAAGCCACTTTTGTCTGCTATGTTGCCTGCTGTTGCTACTGACCCTGAAAGTACATCTACATCTGTTCCATTTCCTACTGCTACATCAGAAGCTCAGGCTCAACCTACATCTGAACCAGAAAAAACAGAGTTTGAACAGAGGACACCAACACCCCACCACCTTCACCTTCAGTCCATGAGGAAGAACCACCAGTGATTCCTCAACCACAACCTCCAATACCCACTACTACAGCAGAACCCAGTTCCTTATCTATGGAAGATCTACTTTAACTGGTTCCACAACTGATTTCAAGGGTTGATGAGTTGGAGAAAAAATTGAAGAAGACCAAGAAGTCATTGGGGACTACTCGCAAAAGAGTTAAGAAATTGGAGGGGAAATTCAAACAGACGGGGATAGATATTACAGACTCAAAAGGTGAGGAATCCTCTGAGGAAACTCAAATTAGTCCTCAAGGATTGGAAGCAGCTGAAATATTGGTTAAGAATTTCAGTCAGAAGAAATCCTTTAAGAAGAGTCTGGATAAAGAAGCTGCAAGTTCTGGTGGAGTGGATAAGTCTGGTAACTTTACTAAAGATAAGTCTGCTGGTGCTGAAATTAAATCTGCTTTTGATGAAGATTTTAATACTCGCTTTGATGCTGAAGTTAGTACTAGTACTGAACATATTAATCCTGGCAGTGATCCAGGTAGTACTGGTGAGGAGTTTGTGCATAAGGAAGGCAAAGGAATAGTGCAAGAATCTTCTGAGCCAGTGAAGACCAAAAAGCAACTCACATAAGAGGAAGCTAGCTTAGCTGACATTGCTAGGATCCAAGCAGAGGATGAGGCTGAAGAAGCTAAACGTGCAGAACAAACATTGAATGATGAGCTGATTGCCAAAAATCTGCAGGAGGAACCAGAATTAACTGAAGAACAAATGAAAAGGAAAGATGAAATTCTGGAATCTTCCAAATTCTACACTGATGGAGAATGGGATACTATAAAGGCCAGATTATTAGTAAACAAAGATATCCTTCCTGATATTGGCGGAGGAGACTATGCAAGTAAAATGGTTGAGATGATTAATGAGAAGAAGAGGCTTCTCAAAGAGCAGAGACAAAGAGAAAGGATGCACAGACCCTTGACCAAAGCTGAGCAAAGGGATTATATGATCCACTACATCAAAAGTCAAGGGAATCCTACCTGGAGGTTGAGCCAGTTAAGGAAATTTAAGGCTGATGATCTAAAAGCAGAATTTGAAAAGTAGTGTACCAAAATAAAATATTTATTCCAATGGATTCAGAGTTGGAAGCTTCAACGCTTAAAAGGAAGGGTTACAATCTTCAACCAAAGGATGCTAAGAAGCAGAAGATTGCAGAGACTAAAAAGGTTGTTGAAGCTGAAAAACTTGGTGATAAGCCAAAAACTGTAAAGACAGAGGAGGAAGCTGAGGTTAAGCAACCAATTGTGAATATGACAAGGAAGAAATACACTGGAAAGAAAGGAGTGAAAAAGGATAAGACAAATGTTAAGAAGGAAGTGGAAGAGAACATGAAGGATAAGGTTGATGAACCGTCATCAGAAGAGTTAACTATGGGCTCCATTCCTACAGGTTTAGCATTTCCTGCTAAGATTGCAAAGGTTCAGATCATCAAAAATGGGAAAAAGGTAGTTTACCTTATAGTAAGGGAAAATCACACAGACACTATATATGTGAACTTTCCTGGTTTATTGAGTGATTTGTCCTGGGATGATTTGAAGACCATGTACCAGCTGATGATGGAGAAGCATGGTGACAAGAGACCTGAAGAGGAATATGAAAGAGTCCTTTGGGGTGAATTGAAGACCATGTTTGAGACACCAGATGCTGATGATGAAATGTGGAAGCTGGCCTGTCAAGAACAAGTGATCAGATGGAGATATTTCCACACTTGTCAGGTGCACTGTTTGGAATTAGAAACTGCAATTCTTTATATGCTTACAGAAGTGGAGTATCCACTTCCAAATAGTATTTGCAGGGCTATGCTTGAGAAGAAGCTGTTAGGTGAAAGAAAGGATGATGCATGCTATCAGCTTTTGAGGTTAATTGAATCAAAAGCTCAACAGAAATAATACTGGCAGTATAACAGTTAAGTCTTGTAGTATTCGTAGTTAGTTCTGTTTATGAAAAACAGAATAGTTTATTAGAGTTTAGGGAAGGGATATGTAAGCGTAGAGATATCTTAGGAAGAGATATCTATATCCTTCTACACGTTTTGTATACTAGGTTTTCCTAAGTGTATAAAGGAACCCTAAAGTATAGTGAAATGAACTTGTACTTAGACGAATAGAAGTATTTTTAAAAGAAGTTTATTAGTGAAATAGTATTTGTGTTCTTCTTGCTTGTTGTTAAGATTTCGCATTAACAATCAAGTACTCATTGTTAAAGAGTTCTTCATATATATAATTAGTTTGGATTTATCCAAGTTTAGTAGATTGTGGTGTTGCACAAGTGTTAATGTGTGTGTTTGTGTGTGCATATCAATGTGACTATAAAAGCCATCACCTACAAACCCACATTTGCATTAACAGCACAATAAATGCAACAAACTTGACCATATGGTGTTTAAAGTGAAGAAATGTGTATTTTGTGTGACTATTGATCATCCAATGGGCACATCAAATTTATGTTTGTGTGGCCTTTTCTAACATTTAGTCACACAAAGAATGTTTGTTTTGGGTATTTAGTCACATAAAATTAATCATAAAGTGGCTAAAAGTGTTAATAAGTGTGACCATATGGTGTTTCAAGTGAAGAAACGTGTATTTTGAGTGACTATTGATCATCCAATGGCCAGATGAATTTTATGTTTGTGTGGTCTTCTCTAACATTTAGTCACACAAATCATGTTTGTTTTGGGTATTTAGTCACATACAATTATTCATTAAGTGGCTAAAAGTGTTAATAAGTGTGACCATATGGTGTTTAAAGTGAAGAAACATGTATTTTGAGTGACTATTGATCATCCAATGGCCACATATTAAGTTACGTGACCATATGTACTGGATTTTGGCTACACTTAAATAATATGTGTGACAAAACGTTTAGTGTGACCATATATGGCATTTGGTCATAGTGTTAGTAGTAAATGTGACTTTATAGATTAGCTTTTGGCAAGCTAACACAAACTAAACTTTAAACACACATATTAACTTACGTGAACATATGTACTGGATTTTGGCTACACTTAACGAATGTGTGACAAAACAATTAGTGTGACCATATATGGCTTTTGGTCACAGTGTTCAAGTATGTGACATATATTTGTCACTGTTTATATGTATATCGTGACTAATGCTTCAACCTTACTTTTCATTTGTCACTCGTTCCAATTTCAAATGTGGCTAAAGAGTTGGCAAAACATATCAGTCACCCTTAAACAATGTGTGACAAAACTTGACTCTATGATTTAGACATACAAAAAATTACTTCATGTGACTAACGCATCAAGGTTACTTGTTTTTGTCACGCGTTCCAAATTCATATGTGGCTAAATGATCTAAAACAAAATCACCAGATACCTTTAGCCACACAATGTTGAATTGTGTGGCAATACAGTTCTAATGGTCACACAATCAAAATTTTCATGTGTGACTAATTAGTAAATGTTGTCAATTTTCGTACCTTCAGCCACACAAATATGCGAATGTGTGGCCGTTCCATTTCGACCATGTGTGACCAAATCCCGTTTTTGTACTAGTGAAGGTCCTATCTTACTTTGTACTGCCTGGAGGCTTTGACCCGCTTGCTTTTGTATCACTGATTACTCCTGTAGAGGGAATGATGGGAACATTAGTTGGTTTTGCTACTTTTTGCATTCCTGATCTAGAAGTGCTGGGATCAGAAGTACTTGCAGGCATATCAAAGTTCACATGCTTGACTTTCGGCACAGAACAAGGCATATCATGGGTTGCATGCTTAACACTAGGCATAGAGCAAGGCATAACGACTTTATCTTTCTTACAAAAGGATGTAGGGTATGTTGCTTTTAAACATTCTAAAAGTTCCTGAGATCGTTTAGCATATAAGCATGCATACCTAACTTCACTATCAAGTGGTTTATTTATGCTATCCACTTCGACAATCTCACGGAGACATTCTAGACTATCCTTAAGGTACGAAAAATATTCTTGAAACACAAGTTCGTTATTTCTAAGATGAGGAGGAATATACTTTACAGTAACAGCATACTTAGAATCCGCAGATGCCTTTGATATAACATTCTCATCACAGACAAGTGGCATTTTCCCTTTTGCCTGACTCTTCATATTCTCAATTTCCTTTTGTAAAGAAGTTATTTTTTCATTGTTCTTGTCACGAGTGACTTTCATTGAATCATATAACTCTTTGAAATGTTGTTTAACCTTTTTATTTTCTTCAAGAAAACTCTCATTTTCTTGTTGTAAAACATTAATGATGTTTTAAAGATGAAAGTTTTGAAAATTCTGATAATCTAAAGGAGGGGGAATTTGGGAGCCATTCACATTATTCTTATCACCCTTTAATTGTGAAATTTGGGTTTTCAATTTTTTGATCGTATTACACTGAGCTCGAATCTGTTCATCACGTTTGTTTGTTTCAAAAACTGCATCAAACTCAGGAGCATCCGAGGATGTCTTGACATTTGAGGTTTTAACATTTTCTTTGAGATGTTGATATTTTAATTGCAAAGCAAAATGTTCAACTTCCATATTAAAAAAATGTTTTACCAAGTTATCATGATCATCCTGGTCTATTTTCTCATTCAGTTTTGAGTTTTTGTTTTCAAGCTCAATGACACGATCATGGGAAATTTTCAAAGCAACAGATAATTCATGAAATTGAGAAGCAGTAATAGAATACTTTGTAACAGTATAAAACACATCTTGAGCCACACAACTAGAAATCAAGTTCTCATTTAAGATATGCAGATTCTTCCTTTCAATTTCATTACATTTGAGTTCACGTTCATAATCATTGACCTCAATTATCATTTCATCAAATTCCTTTTCCATTTCTTTAATTTCTGAATCTATCCCTTTTTGAAGACACTCAAATTGATTTTTTAATTGTTTAAAAAAAGGCATGACCTCAGTTAAATAGCATTCTTTAGTTTTCTCAAAACTCCTTTCCCCTTCAGTTATCCCTGTAGGTGTGATTCTCTTCTTACATGTCTTCTCAAAATCAATGAATAGTTGGTAAACAACATACAGGCTGATTAAGGTCTTGCTCTTAGTGGGAAGAGTTCTAGGCACTAAATGCATTGGTGTATTCGGAGGATAAACAGTAGTTTGAGGCACTTTCCTAAGGAGAGTGTTTGTTTCAACAAGTTCATTAGCTTTTTGCTTATCCATATCTTTTTTCCAAAAAACTTGTTCTGGGGTTAATTGAGTTTGAGGTCTAAACTTATTATAGGCAATCCAGTTTTCCTTAAAATAATTTGGTGTTTTAAAGGTGATATTTTCTTTTATGCACAAGGGATTCTTAAGTTTATCACCCAATTTTTTTCTAGAGACTTCTTCTAATTTTCTATCTTCCTCAGTGCACTCAGCACAAGTGGGTTTCTGTCTGGGCTTAAGAATCTTATTTCTATCATAGATTACCTTTTGAGCTGCTCTAGCAACTTTTCCATACTCGGGATTGGGTACCTCTATAAGGGGGATGCTATGTTTATTGCTTAAGACTCTATGCTTAGTGATCATGTGAGCAGTCTGAATGGTGACCCTTGTATGTACAGTTTTTTTTCAAGTTTGTTTTTCAAGGTTTTTAGGTTGGAAAAGTCATTCAGAAGTTTTGATTCCTTAGCATTAAATTCCTGTTTAAGCACTTTTACATTTTCTTGAAGTTCTTGCTTTTGCTTAACAGTTTTAGTAAGCTTTTCTTGTAAGGAGTTTAACTCTTTTTTTAACATTTCTTCCCTAAAGTTACTTTTTCTAATGATTGTTCGTATTTGGTTATCCAAATCCTGCTCACGGGTGGTCAATTCAAACTTAGCACGTTGTTCATAAATGGCAACTTGTTCCTTATAGGCATTAAGTTCAGAGGTTATGGAATTATCAGGGGCACATGCAGTGTATTCATAAAAAACATAGTCATCATTGACTGCAGAAGATGCATTACTTGGTACATATTCACTTCCATCTTGCTTCACATATTGATCATATGGGACAACATTGATATTACCCATATTTTCAATATATGGTTCAATAATTTCAGTTGATTGTACTTTGTCATGCATCTTTTGCACATCAACCTCATCGTATAGTTTTAATACCTCTGAGATGATAGATTCCCTGGAGGGATTGGCCTGTTTTGGTGAAGAAGCCCTTGGAGTGACCATTGGTGAGATACTAGCCATGAAGATGCTCTGGGCAGTTGGTTCATCATCAACATCTGAATCAAATGCATCACAGTCTGCAACTTGAAATGCGTTGGGATTGTTCTGACCCATACCCTGCACTGGCTGTTCATCCACATCAGCATCATAAGTTCTGGCGTTTCCCTCAGCAAGGAATAACAATTCTTCCTCATTCAACACAGCTCCACTGTCTTGAGCCTGCACCAGCAACATCTTGTCCCTGAAGTACTCTGTTAGGTCACTAGTTTTACGAACACAAGTAATATAGAAAGAGGTTAAGGCGATTGAACAAGATCCAAACACACACACACGATAATATAAGACCGGTTATGCGTAGAGTGTAGGTGAAAGAATAACTTGAACAACCAACCCTCAAATGAGGGTTTACAAGAGTATTTATAGGAGGAAAGCTAGGGCAACACTCCTAGTTTCCATCCTTTCTTTTATGGGCTTGGGCCTAAGCTCATGGGCCTTCTACATAAGCTTAAGGCTAATAACAAACATAAAGGCCATAATAAAGCTAACTATTACATATTAATTACTAACACTTGATTATGGTTTAGGAGTGATTCCAACAATCTCCCCTCAAGTGTTGGTGATGAACGGTGAAGGGGTTGATGTAATAGTAGCTCTGACGTCTTCTGACATTCTTCTTTCTTGTGAGAGGAATTGCCTTGATTCGAACAATCTATCCAGTGTAGAGAGATAGTTATCTTTGAACAGTTATGCTTTGACGTCATCTTTAACTTTGTTCTTTGATCATTGTTCTTTGTGGTGAAAGTGATAGTATGTTGTTGTCTGCATCAGTCTGCCTAAGGTCTGCTTCGCTGCTCCAGTGTCTCCACGTCATTCTTCAACATGCTCACATGCTCTATGACGTTGGAATTCAATACTGATGAAGTTCTCTAAGTCTTTAACTTTGTAGATTCTTTGGTTTGACGAAGAATCATTCTGACGGTTGTGTTGCTTTTGAATAGAACTTCCATTAGTGATGATGTTGGCGTGAGCATGAGAAGAATCAGCACGATCATCCTGCTCCGGAGCTTCCATAAGAAGAAAACATTTCAAACGGTTAGTAATAAGCAGGTTCCGGCACTTACAAGTTTGAACTTCGAGAGTGTTAACAGCATAGTGTGAAAACACAACTCTAATTCTTACAAAGGACGTTCCTGAACTGGAGTCCCACAAGTGAGATAACACGATGTACCAAAGTACATCTACAGTTCAGATGAGTCGCTGAGGTACACCGTATCATCACCTCACGACTGTAGACCGTTTGAGACACACTCCGCGTAATCCACGGGGAGTTACCGAAGTGACCTGCTGTCAGGGCTGTTTGATGTTGACCCTGGCAGGAGTTTCCATTCAATCACTGAGGATCACAGATGTGAACCTCTCATAAATGTTCTTGACAGATTGTTAAGATATGTGAAGGACTCGATATGAACCACTGATAATCTTATTTGGTGATCATCAAGTGACAAAATGTCAAGTGTTCCTAAGAGATCTTTTGATGAATCTCGTGGCTCTAGACTCAATAATGCGTTTTGGTTTTCCTGAGCGGAGACTAGGGAGAGGGTATCCTTCTTCAATACCAGCGATCTCTAAGAGAAAGCCAATAGTTTACGTAGGGTTCCCTGTGAGAATGAAACAAGCTTCTGTTGAGAGAAACTTGAGTGGCTAAGAAGGTTTAGTGCATGCGTCACTGGGTCCATGACGACTTTTAATCTTCAATACCGGTGTCACTAAGTGACAACCAGTAGCATATGAATTGAACCCGGTGTCTGCCCTAAGTTGAGTAATCTGGAGGGCTATTTCTTTTCACCCTTTACTTTTCATTTCTTTTTGATTCTTCAACTCCTTCTTTCTCCGATTCTCATTTACTCCTTTTTACAATCATTCCTAAGGACTTCTAACACTAACTAATGGTAGTGTCCTTGGGTAGATCCCTCCGGCTCTGGCGGATCATAGGACGGTTATTCCTAACCTTAGTCACCTTATAACTCCATGACTAACCTATGTTGCCATTAAAACCACTATTTGTGAAACATCTCTCAAAGGGTTTGTAAATGAAAAACATGTTTGAACCACTGTGAGAGATAGGATTTTGCATAAATACTCCCCCTCCACATGTGCTTAATAGTTTTAACGGTTAAATGCATAGTGAGGAAAGAGCGCGCACATTTTGAATTGATCCACTCGAGATAGACAATCCCCCACGAGACACGGTTACGTTGCATAGTTAAAGAGTTACATTGTCAGCTTTTAGGTGACAACTAGCTCTAATAACTACCTTGAAGGTGTAGACAAACCTCGAAAGGTTGTCATACCCGTCAGAGTTCATGTCTACCAAGAGTTTCTCGAATGGTACTTTCTACTTGGACAAGTCCTTTGCGAGACACGTTTACATTACTAGCGAACTAGCTTGAAATTATTACCCGTCCAGGACAAGTCTTTTCGAGTTACTAACAGTTTAGTACCGTCAATTCGTTGGTTAAGTCTGAAGTACACAGATTCATTTGCATTTTTGCACAACATATTTCTTATCACACAATTTTCTCCCCCTCAAAAATGGCATATGAAAATGTTATTTTTGAAACGTTTGAGAATAAATATGACCATTTCGAGTGTTGCGGGAAGAGTGACCACTGTGAACAATTTGTGAACAAAGTTTTAATTCAAATACTCCCCCTCAACAAGTGATATAAACGGTTGAGGTTTTGAAAATCATACGGGGAAGTACTTGTTCTTTTGAGCAAAACCTTGAATAATGAAAGGTTTGATAGGTTTTACTCAAAAGTAAGAAGCTTTCGCTCCTTTTATAAGGATTGTGGCACTGAAGCGTACCACAGGGTCCTTTCTTGACAATTACGGGTTGTACACTGTTATGTGTGCACAAGCCATTGACAAATATAATCATACATCCAAATTTGTAATGAAAGAACCAATTCAAGAGGTACTAGGAAGTGCAGTGATGTTCCCAAGAGTGCGCAAAGGGCATTGAAAGCCGGTTATGTTAATCATGGGTCGACCACCAACATAGCTCTCCAATCGTCTGAACTGATCCCGTCTGAACAACCTTTCATCAATCATTGTGATGATTCGTCTCACATCCCTTCTTTCCTAAGAATTCCAGCGCTTAGGAGACCTAATTTTCTGGCGTATATCCTTTAACATGTACGCCAATCCGTCCCTAACCAGCTTCAAAGTATGATCCCCAAATTTCTGAAGATCACTACACGCCATTAAGCAGTTTCTTTGAAGTTCACTGCGGTAAACAACTCCGAAAGGTTTGCTGATGAGCGTATATTGAGATAGCTGATTGATGTCGGGAAGATCAAGCGTTGGAGGAGTGAGGTTGACACGCATCTGATAAGATTCAACAGCCAGCTGGATATCTTCTACACGTTCATTGATTACGATGCGTCTAATGAAGATGAGAAGTGACTTGATAAATTCACGTTGAACTTCAGTCGAGAATTGTCTCATACGACCCTGTACTTTGGCAAGGTACATGTCTTCGATGTCGTTGAGGGACAAATTCTCAAAGTCAGCTTCGGAGAATGCATAGTCATGTTCATCTTGTCGTTTGACTATGATATTCTTCAAGAAGGTGTAGTCCCACTTAGACTTGAGATCAACGTGTTTGATGGCCACGATGTCCTTAGAACTGTACACTGCGTGTTGAGACTTCTGAACCAGGCAGCTTCTGTAGTAGATTCTTCGGCGTTCAGGCCAATGATGAATCCCATACAATGCATCTCGGTCGTATGCTTGCACGTTGTTAGAAAACAAGCGATTTGCACGTTCCTCGATAGCTATGCAGTTTGAGTAAATATCCGCTGGGAATGGAAGAGTCAACGATGTAGCGTATTTTCGCGAACCATCGCTACCGTGTAAGAGAAAATCCAGGTCTCTGTTAAAGAAGTATCGAAAGGGAATCCGTGGTTCATCTGCTTGGCCAATGGTCGGTAGGGGTTTGGTCCAATCGGTGTAGTATGGAGGGTTATCCCTTTGTGTGAAATCAATGTTTGCTTCCGGATTGAGCCAATCCATGTTGTTAGACATAGCTCGAGCGATGTTCTCAAGATGATATTCGACCTCGAGGGCGCTTTCAAAGTTGTCTTTTAGAAGTTGAAACGCTTCATTCTTGATTCGCTTCAACTCAGATTTCGGCATTTTCTTCACATGGAACTTTTCTTGCAAAAGTTTTGCGTGCTCCAATGTAGAACCGTCTACCAAGTCTTGACCTTCATCAGGGTAGGGAGTTTGATTGACAAGTGTGGAGAACCATTCAAACTCTTCGGTTTTATCGTCATCTAGCCATGATACGACTTCAGGCTGAGTCGTCTTCTTCTTCTTTTTGGAAGGCCTTGATGATGATTCTGGTTTCTGCACTTGTTTGGGTGAGGTGGGTTGTTGTAGGGGCTCAAGGACCTCTTCATCATCACCACCCGTATACTTAAAGTAATCACCTGTTTTTTGAGTCATAGGTGGTAACTCGGAATCGTCCCGAGGTTTATCAGTAGAAGACCGAGGTGGAGGAGACTTTTGTTGAGAAGAAGTCCGTTGTGGAGGAGGTGGCATCGAAGAAGATTCACCAGACTGTTTCTGACGTTTTAGGTGCAGAATCCTTGTCTTTATCCTTATCTTCATCGTCTCTAGGACGTTTCAACTTTTCTGCCTCAAATCTACAAGCTTCTTGAAGTTGGTAGTCTAGCAGTGCTTGATACAATTTTGCTTCTTCAGAGTTGAACATTGCAGCTCGTGGCGACATTTGTGTAACAAGCTTGGCCACCAATTCATTGTTAGAGAAAATTACTGGATCGGTTGGATTGATTGTTACGGTTAGGGGCGTTGATCGGATAGTTTGCTTGGCGATTTGCATAAGATTTGGATAAAGTTGTCTGGTGAACAACTCCTTTGTGACTTTAGGAACGATATTCTGAAGGTAGTTGTTAGTGTAACCTTCGATCATTTCGTTCATTTCCTCTTGACGATGACTTTTCATGAATTCCTGAATAAACTTCCTTTCATCTTTCATCTTTTCATGCTCGTCATACAAATGATGTATGTGATCAGCATAGAAATTCAACTTCTTTTGGAGAATGTCTTTCTTTCTGATTTGTTTGACAGCATTCCCAATACGTTTATGAGCATGAGATATCCAAGAACGAGGTGGTTTCTTTACTGATTTGGATGATGATTTGGTTGATCTCTTTGATGGTGGTGGTGATGAATGAGATGAAGAGTCTGATGATGAGGAGACATGAGGAAGCTCGGGGTCCTTAGGCGGTTCAGAAGTTTCCTTCTGTGAATGTGTGGGACTTTCCAGAAGCAACTTGTCATAATCATCATCTTTATCTTTCTCAGACTTCTCAGTTTCAGGGTTCTCAAACTCATATTCGATAGTATCCTCCACAAGCTTTTGTTGTTGCAGAAGCGCGGTGGCACTAGATCCCTTATCGGGTCGATTAACCGCATCAGGATCTGGTGAGGAGTGGGCAGCACCACTTGATCCTCCGGGTCCACCCATTTGATCTTTTGCAAATTCTTCATCTTTTTGAAGGTGACTAACGAATTTAACCGTCTTCCTGTAGGATTGATCCAGTTGCTCTTCTTCATCTTCAAAGCTTTCATCATCTGGCACAAGTGCAGGAGTCTTACCTTTTCCTTTAACAGTTTGAGGACTTGGAGGTTTTGGTACTGAAGGATTGTCATCCTTTGCTGTTTCAGAGTAGGAAATCTCTTCATCTGTGTCAGTACCTTCAGAGCTTTCGTCCAAAAGCTGTCTTTGCGGTTCGGGCTTGGGGATTGGGATGGGAGTAGCTTCCTTAGATGGAACAATCCTCTTTGAAGGAGGGTTCCTCTTGGGGAACTTCCTTGGACTCTCCGTACTTGCGGCACTTCCAGCACTGCCTCTTCTGGTTCTCCGAGTAGGTGTCCCAGAAGCCTTTTCATCAAGATGACCAACTTTTCCTTCTTTAACGGCTACCCGATACCTTTTGTACGTTTCCATCTTTTTGATTTCCTCTGTAAGAAGGTGATCGGGCAACTCAGCACCCTGTTTCTTTGTATGACGATTCTTTGATTCTGACAGATAGTATGTGCTCAGTCAATAAGTCATGATTATCTAGGTCATTGAGTCTCCTGGGGATATCAGGATGAAGTCCAAGAGCTCTCTGGATCAACAGTTTGGTGTATCTGACATAGGGAATTTTGGAGCCAAGCTTCTTATGAGACAGCATCATATCTTCCCATAGCAGTGCTTCAATTATAATGTCCTTCTTGTTGATCAACGACCAGAAAATTTGCAGTTCCATGAGCTTGGGATGCTCATAGCCACTGTCACGACCAGAGACTGATTTGGTGATGATCATATAGAGTGTCCTCCATGGTTGAGGAATATTCTTCAGCTCCACGTGAGAATGCTTAGTAATAATTCCTTTAGCTTCATCATAACCAATATCTATCAAGAATTGCAGGACGGTCTCTTCAGTAGGGGTAGCAAAGAAGTCGGTTGGAGCGATGTCTGGAATGATGAGAACAGCCCGTAAGTCATCAGGAGTGATAGTGACTTGTTTGTGATTAAGAGTCACATTCACAGCATTTTGACCAGTGATCCTCTGCATAGAATCCCAGAATTGTTGAATATAGACCTCTGGAACTGTGGCAGAGTGTGAGAGCATGTTTTGGTAGGGATGATTCCTGAGAATATCCACTGCAATGAGACAAGAAGATTCTGAGCATGTGAGGGTGTCAAAGTCAACCCTAAGGTTGTTCTTTCCAAGCTTTCTCGGATAACCCTCTGGAAAGATATCAGCAATTGTAAGAACGTCTGGTGCATCCACATTCATTTGTTCAGCCATGTCGCGATCTGAAATAACATTAGCCAAAAGAACCAACATATCGAAAGACATAATGTTAGTCAACAGAAGGTTTTATTGTCTAGTTATTGAATGTACAGTGTCAATGATTGTTACGAGTTCTAAGTCACTTGTTTGTCCAATAGTCTAATGACGTCGTGAAATGTTTCGTGGGTTAGTTAACTTTAAGTTTTAAAGTTTATGTTATCACTTATTGTTCACAACATATCAAACGATTAAGTTATTAGTGACATTATTGGATTCGTGACGTTATGATTAGTTTATTTGCAAGTTTGTACACGTAACAATTCATTATGAAGGTCACTCTAGGGTTAAGCGTAGTTTTGGCAAAGTTAAGCGTAAACAGTAATGACATATGCGTAGAAGAAAGCTTACGCGTAGGATCCTCACTTACGCGTAAGAAATATTACGCGTAGGAAAAGGGCACCTTATGCGTAGAGCTTACGCATAGGCGTATATATACCTTACGCGTAAGGCTTACTCGTAAGAGTAGACCTTATGCGTAGAGGTCACTGTTTACGCATATCCTTCATAGGATACGCGTAATCCCATTGTAGAACCTTACGCGTAATGGTTATGCGTAGAATTATTCTTACGCATAACTTGACTACGCGTAGGGTAATCCTTATGCGTAGAGTTGCAAATGACCTTGATTCTGAATATTTAGCGTAGCAGAGCCTGAAATAAGTTCATCAAATCATCAAACTTAACACAAAACATCATTTTATCAACACGTTATGGCATGAACATTTATAACACAGTTATGCGTAGAAAGTCATACGCGTAGGTCAAAACCCTAAGGGTTAAGATTTACGCGTATCATTTCTAGCCATAGGATTTGCACAAAACTTTTTCTGGTAGTTCAAGAGTGTTGTTAGAGTCTTTAGACCAAGTATTAACATCTAGTTCATGATGAATCAAAAATACCCAAGCTATAGAACTTTAAACCCTAATTCCAAATTGTTGATAATTTAGAGTTTCTGGGTGGTTATTGAGCAGGGATATCATTAATTCAACATCACAAGAACATAACCCAACAATCTTTTTGACCAAAACTCTTCTCATTCGAAAATACCCAAATCGACTCATAAACCCTAATTTTCAAAAACCATTAATTTGTGTTTCTGGGTATGTTTAGGTGATGAAAATGTGTTTATTGATGTAAAAGAAACATTTTGACACAATATTTATAACCACAAACACCCATTCTTGATTGAGTGTTCATACGCTTATGCGTAGAACACTAAATCAAACATAGATCAAAATTTGACCGTTGGTTTTGTATAAGAATCAAAACCTATGTTTGTAAACACGTTAAGATCATAAAACCACTTACAAATTGATGATCCAAAACACAGATTTGTAGAAGGATTATTAGGCGTAGGATTTAAGTTGGTTGGAGTAATAAATGTGAAGTAAATGAGTTAGGTGGGGTGTTTTGTATAAAATAACTTTAAGGTTATGACAGTTTTGGTCCCTCCACCTTTTCCTTTGTCAAACAAAGCCATTTAACTTCCATTTTGGTTACCAAACAAAGTTTTTAGGAAAGAAACTTGACGACACTCCCCCTCGACTTAAGAAATAATGAAAGGTTATAAATTTAGTCCGAGGAGTGTCATTTAACCAGAAAATTCACCACCATTGTTAAATGAAACAACCGAGATATGGTAACATGCAAGTACACAGATGTTTTGAAACAGTTAAGTGAAAGTTTTCTCCCCCTCAACACTTGATCGTAAAAAATACTGAATTTTGAAGGATTATAGTGTTGAAGGAAGAATGTACTTGCCATGTTGAAAGATTATAGATTAGAAGAATATTTTTGTTGTTTTATAAGATTTTATATTTTTGTATTTTGTTTTTGAAAAATTTATTTACAAAAGATGTTTTGGTGTTTGACAGGTTTTTAAGACTGTTTTAAGAGGTCATCTAATTCCTCTTGAGTCAAACACCTCATACCAATCCGGTGGATCAGCTCATTAAACCTAGCGGGAGGCAAGGCTTTGGTGAGCAGATCTGCCAATTGGTATTCTGTACCCACAAAGTTTAATTCAACGGTACCCTGTTCCACATGGTCCTTGATGAAATGAAAGCGTAGATCGATGTGCTTTGATTTCGAGTGCTGAACTGAGTTGCACGAGATCGCAATGGAACTCCGATTATCGCAGTACATCAGGATTCTATCAAATACGTAACCATAGTATTTGAGTTGTGTTCTCATCCAGATGACTTGAGCACAACACGCGGACATGGCTACATATTCTGCTTCGGTTGATGACAGCGATGTACAATCCTGCTTCTTTGATTGCCAAGACACCAGTTTATCACCAAGAAATTGTAGAGCTCCTGAAGTACTTTTCCTTGAGTCTAAGCATCCTGCGTGGTCAGCGTCTGAAAAAAGCGATTCGTTCAAAACCAGAATCCTTCGGATACCAGATCCCCAAATTAATGGTTCCCTTGATGTATCGGAGGATTCTTTTAGCCTCAGAGAGGTGGGTTTCAGTTGGTCGCGACTGATAGCGGGAGCATAGATAAACGGCAAAGACAATATCAGGTCTGCTAGCTGTTAGATAAATGAGAGACCCAATAATACTTTGGTATTTGGTAGGGTCAACTAATTTCCCATGTAAACCAACATCTAGCTTCTTGGTATGAGCCATTGGTGTGGCATAAGTGTCACAGGTTGTCATTCCAAATTTGTTTAACAGTTCAAGGGCATATTTGGACTGACTCAAGAAAATACCACGGGGTGATTGATGAACTTGCAATCCTAGAAAGAATGTAAGTTCGCCCATCATGGACATTTCAAAATTTTTCTTCATTAGTTTTGCAAAAGCGATTGAAAACTTTTTATGTGTAGACCCAAAAATAATGTCATCCACGTAAATTTGAACAATTAAGATATGTACCCCGTGATATTGTATAAAAAGAGTTGGGTGAACCGAACCTTTGGTGAAATTATTAGCAATAAGGAAAGATGATAGCTTATCGTACCATGCCCGAGGGGCTTGTTTGAGACCATAAAGAGCTTTGTTCAGTTTGTAGACATGGTTCGGGCACTCTGGATTAACGAATCCGTCGGGTTGGCTGACAAAAACCGTTTCTTTCAGTTGTCCGTTGAGAAACGTAGTTTTGACATCCATTTGAAAGACCGTCATATTCATATGAGCCGCGAACGCGAGAAATATCCGAACAGCCTCAAGACGAGCAACTGGAGCAAAAGATTCTTCAAAGTCTATTCCCTCTTCCTGACGATAAGCCTTAGCAACTAGACGTGACTTGTTTCGAATGACGTTCCCTTTAGCATCCAATTTGTTTTTCCAAATCCATTTTAGACCAATGACGTAGACCCCTGTTGGTCTTTCAACTAGTTCCCATACGTCAAGACGTTTGAATTGGTTGAGTTCTTCCTGCATGGATTCAATCCAGTTGTCTTTTGTCATTGCGTCTTTAATGTTTTTAGGCTCAGATTGGCAGACAGTGAGTGCATAAATGCAATGTTCACCATCTGTGTGAAGACGTTGTCTCGTAACGACTGGTTGATTCGGGTTGCCAATAATGTTAACCAGAGGATGGTCTTTTGTCCATCGGTGTGTAGAGGGTTGATGTTGGTATACATTGTGCAGATTATGAGGATTCAAATGGTTTGTTGAAGATTCCGCAACATCTGGTGCAGCAGTCTCATTAGCAAACGGGTTGAAGAACGCATTTGGATCAAAATCTGCCGGTGGGGTACTTCATTCAGAATATCATCAGTTGGTTCATCATTGTTGGAAGCGGTGTGTTCAACTGTTGTGTTGGAGTCAACTGTTGTAGGTGCATCTTCAACAGTAGTTGTTGTAGCAGGTGTATCAAGTATAGGAATATTATCAGGTTGTGCAGCGGAAACAGCGGATACACCTGGAGCACGTTCATCAATATCGTCACAGAACAGAGGAGCAAATAACCTTTCCATTTGTTGACGAGTTAGCTGGGGGCTTTGTTCAGCTGATAATGGGGGTTAAGGGAAGTTTAAACGGTTGTGACCGGGTTCTAAGCTGTTATACTCAGAAGCCATTTCCGCGAGTTCATCAAAATGAGCATGAATCGTTTCCATTACCTCCTTAGTTCGATGATTCCATATTCGGAAACCTTTAGAATTGTCACAGTATCCAATAAAGACTCCAATATCAGCTTTGGCTTTGAGCTTTCCAAAATCATCACGATCATTATTCGGATAGCAAAGGGATCCAAATACATGAAAGTGTTTGAGGTTCGGTTTATAGTTGTGGACAAGCTCGAAAGGGGTTTTGTTATGGCGTTTTGTGATCATAGAACGGTTTTGAGTATAGCATGCAGTAGATACGGCTTCTGCCCATAAGTAATCTGGAAGTTTAGCATTGATTAACATTGTTCTTGCAGCTTCCACTAACGTTCGGTTTCATCTTTCAACAACTCCGTTTTGTTCAGGTGTACGTGCAATAGATGTTTGATGCTGAATTCCCACTTTCTCATAGAATTCACGAAGGGTTTTGTTAACAAATTCAGTTCCATTGTCTATTCTGATGAGCCTGACGGTGTTGCGGAGCTGAACCTGTATTTTTGTGAGAAAGGTGATGATCATTTGTGGAGCTTGGTCTTTGCTTCGAAGAAAGTAGACCCAAGTCCATCGTGAGTAGTCATTAACAATTACTAAGATGTAGCGTTTGCCATTGATCGTTTGCACGCGCATTGGGCCACACAAATCCATGTGAAGAAGGTGAAGCACATGCTGAGAGTTGTGTTCCACCTTTGAAGGAAAATGAGCACGAGTGATTTTCCCTTGTTTACAGGCTGAGCAAAGGTGATCTTTTGAATACCGGAATCATGGGAGTCCTTCAACTAGTTTGTGTCGAGCAAGGTTGGTGATGTTTTGAAAGTTTAGATGTGAGAGATGACGGTGCCATAGCCAGGATTTTGTAGATGTTGCCTTTGAAAGTAAGCAGATGGGAGAGGAAGCAACCATGTCTTGCATAGAAATAGTGTAAAGACTAGAATTACGCGAGCCAGACATAAGGTCATTTCCTTGTAGATCACGAATATAACAAGTTTTCTCCCTGAAAGCAACCTCCAAATCTCCATCACAAAATTGACCTACTGAAAACAGATTGTGACCGAGGCCTTCCACATAGTAAACCCTGCTGATTTCGATGTTCCCATTGACATAATCTCCGTAGCCCATGATAGCTGCGAAGTGATCGTTCCCGAACCTGACAGTGCCAATGAACTTTGCAATAAAGTTTGATAACAGTTTAAGGTTGCCTGTCATGTGTCGGAAACATCCGCTATCAACAATCCAAAGAATGATCTGTATCACCTGCATTACACACAGACGACACAGATGGAATAGAAGTAGATGTGGAACCCGAAATGTTAGAGGGTTCTGAAGCAGGTTTATTAGACATACACACATTAATAATTTTAGGCATCCATTTAAATCCTAGTGTGTTATATATCCATTTCTGCCATCTATAACTACTCTTTGCTTTAGTCTTAGTGAATCCACTAGGTGGTACTACATTCTTAGGAGGTGAAACGGGAGCTAAAGTGACAGCAATGTTTTCCTTAGAATCTAAAGAAGGCGGTCTACCAAGCACAGACTTAGAATGATTAGTGGGCCTAGAGGTATTCCGATTCTTAGAATTCCGTAAACGAGAGATTATAGCTTTAGCAACACATTTGTCATGACAATCAGAATTCATACTCTTCCGACAAATAACACAAGGTGCATCAGACTGAATATCAAAAGTACTTAACGGTTTAGCATTTGTTACATCACTATTTCTATTACATTTGCCAGACGCAACATCTATAGTGGAAGCAACATGAGTCTTATTCAGAGTCCTAGGGTGTTCTTCTACTTTAGCATTCCTTATTGATCTTTTCTTAGGTCGCAACTTCCTATTCTTCGATTGAGTGCTTGTTGGATCGATATACTTTAATCAAACTAAACTAGCTTGTTAAGGTTTAATAACCTCGGATAAATCCTAAGTTATTAACAAAGAAACACTGAGCAATCTTTATTAAGTACGCGGAATTTACTTAACAAAGCTAAAAAGAAACTTTATTAATAAAACTCTAAATCTGCTTATTATGCAGATACTCTAATACAACTCTAAGATATTCGAACTTTTCTCTAAACTCTCTAAAACTCTTTTTCTGAAATCGTACGTCTAATGCCAATCTAGGAGTCCTTTTATAGGCTCAAGGATATCCTAGTCGGTTTACAATTGATAACCTTGTACGACAAGTAATCTAAACATGGAATACAATACTTTCCATAAACGAATATAACAGTTCTTCTAATCTAGCAGTACTTTGACTTTATCTGCAGTACTTTGACTTTGTCTTTAGCAGTACTTTGACTGTTTAACTTCTTCCAGTACTTTGCAGCTTACAGTACTTCCATATCTTCAGTACTTTGATATCTTCAGCACTTTCATATCCCAACAGTGCTCCTAGGCTGTGAAGTGCGAACGTTTGGAAAAGACGCAACTATTCCTGTTTCAGTAGAGGGAAACACATTAGCAACTTGTGATTTGGCAGTAGGGATTCTAGGTTCACGATTACTAAGTGTGACTGGTGCTAATCTCTTAATCACGGTAGGCGGAAGTTGTTCATACTTTCCTAACATTTCCCTTAACTTAGAGATAGTGTGAATCAAATCTTGATTTTCAGAACGAATATTACCAGCAAAATTCATGACTTCTCTAGTGTGAGCAAGATAGTGATCAAGTTCGTTAGATGCTTCATGACGAGTCTTATTGAGTAAATCAAATATGACACCATATTCCTGTTTAACTTTTACAAGTTCTTGTTCATATTTAGAAATTTGACTTTTCAAAGACACGTTTTGATCATCCAGTTGCTCAATTTTAGGATCAGAAGATTTTGCACTCAACTGAGCGATTTTCTTTTGAAAACTAAGTTGATGATTGTGAATATCTTTTTCACACCAATGAAGACGACGTTTTGCATTGTAAATTTCATTGAGTAACCGTTTATTTTCAGCTTTTAAAGACTCGATCTGAAGCACATTATCGGTGTTCTCAACAGTTACAACATTTTCAACAATATCAGCAGAGATATAATCAGATGCATATGGCAAAGAATGAAACAACACAGCATTATGGACATCAGCACAGATAAGGTCTTCCAAGAGTCGATCAACATCTTTTCTCAAAAGTTTCTTTTTACGTTTAGTATTAGAAATAGATGTTTCAGTTTTCTCGAAAACGACCTTCATAGTTCCAAGTTCCTTATGAAAATCCCTGTTCCCAGGCTAATGCACAACTTTTCAAGTTTTTAACATTAGGTAAAAGATTTTTCTGAAAAATGTCTCTTTGTTCTCGCGCCAAAGGCGATTGAAAGTGTTCAATTTTGATTTCAGAACGATATTCTATCTCATGTTGTAAAATTTTGAGGTCAGCCATGAAAATGTCAAAATATCTAAGAATATTTCGATTTTCAGGTTTTGAGTTTACTTCACTAATGGAAGGTAAAGGACCATAAGTTTGTGCATAGTCTGTTTTGGGATTAACATTAGAAGACTCAAGTGTTTTGATGATAACCCTTGGTGTGTTAGAAGAATCCGTTGGTGTGACGAAAGTGACCGCGTTTTTATAATTAAAAGGTTTGTTGTAAACAACGTTTTTTAATTTTGATCGACTCTCGTCTTCTGCATCTAATTCCTCTTGACGATGATATTCAACAACACTCATAACAGTATTATCAATTTTGTATTCTGCACTGGAAACTTCAGGAGTTGGTTTGAATGTTTTTAGTGAAAGCTTTGGTTTGTAATCAGCTAGATTTTTTCCATATCCTTTTGGATTGGGTTTTAAGGTAAACTTTTCAATAGCTGTTACTGATTCACCATGTTTGTAAACAACAGTTTTAAACTCTTTAAGTTTGTTTTGCAAGCCGATAATTTCTTCAAGAAGGTCATCTACCCGATTCGTTGAATGCTTTTTGTATGCAGAGAACTGTTTTTGACAAGTTAACAACTCAGCCTTAGCTTTTTGATTTTCCAAGGTGAGAGTGTTAATTTTCTTTTTATGTTCGTGTTTCAGTTGTTCTATTTCAGACAACAAAGCATTTTTCGAAGCGGCTAGATCACGCATCTGTCTCTCTAAATATTTTTCGTTTTGATGAGATTTTGCAAAAGCGGCTTCAAAACCTTTTTCACGGTTTTCTTGAGTTTTGAAAAAGTTGAGTTGCATTTGTAAACATTCAAAATCCTTGGTTAGCAGTGCATTTTTACTTTTTAAGATCTGATTTAATGCAACACATTCAGCAATTTGTGATTGTTGGTCTTTAAGTAACAGAACAAGATCTGGATGAGGCAAAGGTTCAGCGTGTTCAACGTGAGTCACAACATGATCATTATTGAGATCTTCAAGTATAACTACGGAGTCAATTTGATTATCAAGAGAAACCATAAGGTCATTTGGATCGTCAAATGTAACTACGGGGTTTATTTGAAAATCGTCAGAATGAGATGTAGATGACTCATTTTGAACATTCTGAGCCGTGCCGGTTTCAGATATTGACGGAGATATTAGTTCAGATATGATGATGGTTTGTTCGGGTACCTGAGACAAGCCATCAGTGTCATACACTGGGCCTGTTTCACTCATGTGTAACTCTTGCATATTAGCCATCAACATAACAGCTGCATTGGCCTGCAAGTCCTCCATATCATCATCTGAGTCTGCATCTGCCATAAAGCTCTGTTCTTTGTCTGTGAGAGATCCACCAGCTTCATCCTTAAGAGCCAAAAGTAAAGCCTCTTTGAAGTAAGCACTGCCCCTAGTCCTCGGCTTTGGGCATGCATTAGCCAGGTGTCCCTTCTCATTGCAGTTGTAGCATCTAAGACCATTTAACCGATTTTGAGCATTTCCCTGTTCCACCACTTGAGCTCTGTTATTATTCCTACCCACAGCATTAAACCCTTGACCACCGCCCATCTGACGACCATAATCACGATTCTGAACTTCAACACGTCCATTGTTCACAACAGCTTGAGTCCGTGTGTTAGATGAGGAACGAATACGATTGTTGGATTTGTTGGTGTAACGGCCAAAAGCATTAGCAATCATAACAAATCCTTGTTGCAATGCTTCGAACGGATCGATTTCCTCAGTCGCTTCACTGACATATGCTTGAGCATTGTTGTTGTTGTATGGAACCAATTGATTTTGTTGATGTTGTTGCTGTGAAGTTGTGGTTGAAGCAGTTGGTTGAGTTGTTGGTTGAGAGGGATAATTCTGTTGAGCATACAAGGCAAGTTGTTGATTTTCCGGATGTGAATGTGTAGCAATTTGAGCACGGAGAATCCTTTCCCGATCAACTTCCTTTTCATGAGGCTTCAAGTAATCGTACAACAATCCATAAGTAGAATGATGCATATTCTTCGCTTGACGGAGAAAAATGACATCCTTCTCCCATTCAGGACCAAGACTACTCAGGAACTTAGTATTCACTGCAATTCTTGGCATGATGATGTTGTGTTTATCCAAATCATTGATGATGTCTGAAAATCGATGATGATAGGACTCTAGTGTCTCTCCAGGTTCAATCATGAAGTCTTCATAAGCCAAGTAAATTTTGGATTCCAAATCCTCCTGATTGAGTACAGATCCTTCCATAAGAAGACGAATATGATCCCACATGTTTTGTGCAGTCTTTTGAGCATCAACACTACGAAGAATTGGGTTTGGTAATCCTAAGAGGATATATTCCATTGCAAGTTCATCTGCTTCATAGTGTAGAAGTTCTTGAGCATTCAAGTCTGCAACAGTAGTAATGTTCGTTTGTTCATCTCTTGGTGGAACAGCAGTTGGATCTCCGGGTACAATGACAGTAGGCATCTCAAATGGACCTTCCAAGATAACCTTCTTTAAGAACTTTCCATGTGGCTTCTTCAGATCACAAAACCTAAAGAACCTTATCACCCATTGATCATAGTTGCCTGGAGTTAGCATTGGAGGTCTATCAAGTGATCCAGCCTCATGAATTGATTGTTGGCTGCTTAAAGCTTCACACATCTTTGCAAACCAAGTGGGTTCCTTCATAGTGTTCCTTGATGGATGTTGATTGAAATCATTTGTGTAGGGTTGAACTTGAAGGCTTGGTGGTGTTTGAACCATTTGTGGTGGTGGAATTGCACCAATTTTGTCACACCCCCAATTTACCTGTTTTGCAGCGGAATGGAATTCCTGGGGATTGGCTGTCATAACATCACAATCACAGTTATATTGAACGACCTAAAGTGTCGTTTGAAAAGAACATCGTTTGATTTAATAAAACAATCAGAGTTTACAAAGTGTAGGTCCCAAATGAAAATCAACTTGTGCGGAAATAAGTTTGTTACAATTCAAACGATGTTTTAAAGTGCATAAATCCATGAGAGACGCGTCGTCACCACGACTCTATGATAAGTCCACATGCATGCCATGAAGTGTATGCCTTAGATACCTGAGATAAAACATGCTAAAAGTGTCAACACAAAGGTTGAGTGAGTTCATAGAGTTTGTGTTGAAATGTAAAGACTTTCAAAATCGTTTATGCAGCAAAGGCATTGTAAATCCACTCAGTTCCAAGTTCCGCCCATACAAAACTTGCAACCTGTGTATTCACAACCCACTGCCAAAAGGTGCATAGTTTATGTTCAAGCGCATGATGTCAAATGAATTCACATAATAGTGCATGAATTAATGTATCAATAGTTACTTGATATAATTATACCAAGACATTTAGTTCCAATGATTATACCAAGACATTTAGCTCAATGATAATGCCAAGACATTTAGTTCCGCGATAATACCAAAACATTTAGTTCAATGATAATACCAAGACATTTAGTTCCGCGATAATACCAAGACATTTAGTTCCATGATAATACCAAGACATTTAGTTCCGTGATAATACCAAGACATTTAGTTCCATGATAATACCAAGACATTTAGTTCCGTGATAATACCAAGACATTTAGTTCCATGATAATACCAAGACATTTAGTTCCATGATTTATGATATAGAGTATGACTAAACATTCAGTTCAGATAAACATATAGTTTGCAATTAATCATGATTGTCATAGAAATATTTGAGCATGTATCTCCCCCAAAAGTAATTCAAAACAATTAAAAGAGTAGGGGCTATGACTCACTTGATGAAATGATGCGAAGACAAAAGTGAGTACACTGAAATGTAGCGTGAATCTCTAACTGCGACCTATTATGAATGATATGAAACATAATAAGTTATGATGTAATGTTATGCATGCATTTCGGATGATATTTATACCACTTATGAATTTTGAAAATAATACTCTTCGTCGAAAAATACTCTTTTGACGTCTTGACCAATCTTAAATTACTTTGCAAGTATTTACGTCAAAATGTCATCCTACAATAGTTTCTTAATGATTTATTGTGAAATTATAACTTTTCGTCGAAAATAATGTCGTTAGAAATTTCATGAAAGTGACTAAAATGGCCTCGGAAAGCTAGTCGTAAAATGGTGTACGTTGATCGTTAGGAAACGAACTCAACGGTTTTGGAAAGCTTGTATCATAATCTCAAAGTTTTGGCATTTAAGTTTTTATCCTAGGGGTCCCGTTCATAGAGAAAAATATAGGTTAAGTAGGGTAGTTTTGTCCAAAATATAGTTTAAAAGTGAATTTCGGCAAAGTTTAAGCAACCGTAGTTAATTCATTACAACCCCGCTATACAAACGGTTGGTCATTTTGGAAAATATGCTTGGTAATCTTACTTTTACTAGAAGACATCGCTTTATAAAAAGTTCTACGTCAATGTTAAAAATAGCCTTCAATATGGTCACTTGTTTACCGTAACACTTGTATAATAGAAATAATATAGTTTTTCTTAAATAATAAAGTTACGGCAATTTTGTGAAAACGTGTATATTTTAGTCGTTACAAATCCGTTTTCTACGTATTATACGTCCTTAGCTTCGTATTAAAGTATACTAATATATTTTTGATAAGTCGAAATAATTTATAACGCTTAAGACTCGTTTTTGACTCGTACAAAACAAAAACAGTTTGCTGAAATTTTCAGGATATATATATTTCGTCGTCAAACTTGAAAAATTCATAACTTCTTCGTTATAGCTCCGTTTTAATCCGTTCAAGCGGCCACGGTTTCGTTTTAAAGTATATTTTCTGAATATCTATGCCAAATATTTTTGTCTACTGTCGGATTTTCCAGAATTTAATTTTAAGGACAGACCCTTTTCAAAACGTGTCGAAATGAGTTTTTCTCGCGCCAAACCTATTCTAACCCATTCAAAACAACTCCGAAGCTATTATAATCCTACCATACACCTTCTTAGGGTGTCATGGGTTCCTAAACATCATCAAAACTAATATATAACAAGGGATAATTTATAGGATGACTTATATATGTATAACTCTAAAATCAATGTAAAAATGGTATAAATATCCATAAGTCTTGCATGCTTTGCTCAAAAATGATGAAATAAATATGAAATGATAATGAAAGATGTAAAATGAAAATGGTATGCTTACTAGTTTACTTGATGAGGTGACTAGAACAAAGGATTAAACCTAAACACCCTAGGTTTTTATTTCAAAACCTAAACAAGAGTGTATACTAGATTGTTAAACTTGATCTTGAAAATTTTTTGGTTTCCTTCCTCCTTGTGGGCTTGGCCGGTTCTAGAGAGCAAGAAAAGATAGAAATGTTTTTGTTTTACACCTTGACTTGTGTGTTTGTATGTGTAAGTAAACAAATATCTATTAAATGTGTATGTATACTTGAATGAGGTAAAGATCTCAACAATATCATCAAGGGGGGGGGGGGGGTTTGTTCGGCTGATTTTGGGGGAAAAAGAGGGGGGGTATGGTGTAATAAATTTTCTTGTCCCCTTGTTTGAAAACATCTAAAATATATATATATATATATATATATATATATATATATATATATATATATATATATATATATATATATATATATATATATATATATGTATAATAATATGGGTTTTATTAATTGGGTATTGAGTTGGCTACAAATAAATTTTAGTGGAATAAAATAAAGTGTAATGAAGTCATAAAAATTATAAAAATGTATTTCTCACAAGTATTTAGTGAATAAATATTTATCGTGTAGTTTTTACGAAAACTGTCGTAATTATATAAATATAACAATTTATATACAAAATAAATTTAAAACACTGGGTAAACTCAAAATATTATTTTTATAAACTAAATGTAAGTATAAAAATATGTCGGGTTAATTTTTGGAAGTATTGGATTAAACGTTCAAAATAATAACTTACGCGATAGCGTTTATTTAATATGAAATTATCCGTTTTAATGAAAAATGCAAAGCCATGCATGAACTAATAAGATGACAATGATGTTAATGAAATGTAGACTAACTTAGTCTATATGAAATGTCCTGAAAATACGAGTTGTCACAAATTTGTGGATTATGTTGTTGATTAAATTGTTGTTGATAAATAGCTTGTTGTTGATTCCATTGTTGATGTTGTGGAGTTAATTGTTGTTGTTGTTGATGATTATAAGTGTGAGGGAAATAGTTAGAGTATGGTGGTTGAGACATGTTGATAAACTTGTGTAGTAAAAATGGATCTTTGTAGTCGAATGAACCTTTGTTGATGAAGTGTCCTTAGGCGTAGAAAAGACAAGAACCAAGTGGCACTTATGCGTAAAAACACCAAAGTTACGCGTAACAATGAGAAGTTACGCGTAGGATTTAGCTTACGCGTAAGTAGGAAAAGCACTAAAGTTAGGCGTAGATAAAAGTTAGGCGTAGAAAGTTATGCGTAGGATTTTCTTATGCGTAAGACTAGGCTTAGGCGTAGGAAAAATCTTAGGCGTAGGATTTCTACGCGTAAGCTTATGCTTATGCGTAATTTTAGGGTTTTTGCCCAAATGATCTTTTACACTATCACAGTGCAAGAGATATCCAAAGTCGACGTATTTTCAGACTTATCCAAGTAAGAAAACATGGAATAAACCAGGAAAATGAAGATCAAACCAAGGAAGCACTTACGCGTAGTTTTAGGGTTTTACTACGCGTAGAAATGCTCAAAATTATTATTCTGTCCAAAAGTGTTTCTAAACCAGTTTTTGTGTGATAAAATAGCTTCAATAACACCAAAATACACAAAAGTGTGAAACTTGATGAACCAAAGCCTCTAAAACAGTTACGAGTAGGATGAAACCCTCGTTCAAAAACACGATCAAAAACAACTATCCACGCATAAAGTTTGAAACTTTTTGCCAAAAACAAGTATTTTAACACCTTAAAACGTTGAAAGTACAAGAATCTTGGATTAAAAAGTGTAAAAAACAAGTTTTTAAGCGAACCAAAGTATCAAATGTGCGTTTTAGGCGTAGGACCGAAACCCACTTCAAAAACAAACATGATTTACCCAACTAGTAGGCGATTGATACCACTGTTAGGTCACTAGTTTTACGAACACAAGTAATATAGAAAGAGGTTAAGGCGATTGAACAAGATCCAAACACACACACACGATAATATAAGACCGGTTATGCGTAGAGTGTAGGTGAAAGAATAACTTGAACAACCAACCCTCAAATGAGGGTTTACAAGAGTATTTATAGGAGGAAAGCTAGGGAAACACTCCTAGTTTCCATCCTTTCTTTTATGGGCTTGGGCCTAAGCTCATGGGCCTTCTACATAAGCTTAAGGCTAATAACAAACATAAAGGCCATAATAAAGCTAACTATTACATATTAATTACTAACACTTGATTATGGTTTAGGAGTGATTCCAACATACTCTGTATTTTGTGGACGTTTTGGAAGAGTGCAATTCCTTGCGATGTGACCTTCTCCACCACAGTTGTAACACTTGATAGGCTTTGCTTGATTATGAGCCATGATCCTTCCACGATTCTGATTACCCACATACCCACCACCACCGCCAGCATTCCCATATCCAGCACCAACATTCCCATAACCAGTACCAACATTCCCATATCCAGCACCAACATTCCCTTGCTCATTATGTGGAAGGTATGCATTCTGTCTTCCTTGCACATTTTGCACCACTACCTTTTCGTCTTTAACCGTTTCATGATTGTGAAGATTGAATGCAGTTCTGAGGTGATTGTTGGTGTGTGGGGTGAAGTTCAAGTTCTGCTTGACCATTAAAGCCAGTTAATTGACAAGCTGTTCCATGAATGTGTCTAAATCTGGAGGCTTATACCCTGGATCTGGAATGAGTTTGTGATTACCATTTCCAGTAGGTATGACTTGAGATGCCTTGGTAGTTATACCCACATTAGTGTAGAATGCAGTTGAATCATTTGAAGAGCTAGCATTTCCAGCATTGTTGTTAAACTTTTCAAGGATCATTCATTCAAACACAGCATGCTTCTCATTTTGGAGCAAATAAGCATACAATTGCTCATAATTGGTGTTCCTCAAACCTTTGTTTAGCTTGACTGCAGTGACAAATTTGTGCCATTCGGGATTCATGTTGTTCACAAACTTTGAATTAAGCTGAATATTTGGCATTGTCATTTTGATATTCCTCATATCATTCACAAGCTTGTGGAATCTTACATGATATTCAGTAACACTTTCCCCTGGATTCATCTTAAAGTTCTCAAAGTCATCATACAGCTGAGACTCCCTGTCTTCTTTAGTCAATTCAGAACCAGAGAGAAGCATCTTAACATTGTCCCATACTGCCTTAGCTTCAGTGTTGTGATTGATCAGCTTGTAAATGTCCTTAGGTAAACCCTGAAGTATTATGTTTGAAGCCCTGATGTCAGCATCGTATCTCTTCTTCTCCTTATCAGTCAGTTCATCATACGTCTTTGGTCTATCCAATCTTAATATTACTGAACCATCAGTAGCAGTTTCAAGAATGTCTCTAGTAGTCTCAACTTGATATGGTCCTTCATCAATTGACTTAAGTATGTTAACCCCATTTTCTTTTCCTAAGCAATAAAGTCTGATCCTTTGAGCCCAAGAGTCATAGTCGGTTATGTCCAACATAGGAGGACGAGTGTCAGATCCTGCAGCTTGTACATCGTCAGCAACGGAAGAGGTGATTGTAGACATGATTACAGATTCTACGGGGATTTCACAACTCTTAGATTAAACCAGGAAATAGATTCTTTCACGGGATTTTACTAAATCAAGAGAAAACCGTAAAACGTAACACGAAGAAACAATAAGTCTCAAAAGACAAATCGCTCACTTGACAAGTCGCACAGGTTCACAAATCTCTTTAAATGACAAATTGCTTAAGCTGACAAGTCGCTAGAATAGACAAATCGCTCAAACACACAAATCGCTTAAACCAACAAGTCACTTAACAGGACAAATAGCTTAAATGGACAACTCACTTAAATAAGCAAGTCCCTTAGATAAACAAATCGCTTTACCAAACAAATCGCATAAGTACAACCACTACTTTGTCCTTTCTTGTCGTTTTGTCTCAAGAGACAAATCGCATAGAGTACAAATCGCTTCCCAGAACTAGACAAATCGCTTCAATAAGCAATCCTTTGAGAGACAAATCGCATAAAAACAAGGACAAATCGCATACTAGAGAACTTATCCATGACACAAATCGCTTTCTAGAAACTTACTAAAACACCACTTTTCAATCCAAAAACAACCCAACCACACTGATTCAAGCCATCCAAATCAAAACCTAAACACTTATAATGATTCTAAACATAAAAGTACTATCAAAATCCAAACTTTAACATTAGAGATGATCCAAATGATGCAAACTACTCTAAACTCATTCAAACCCAAAAACCCTATGAAAACCACTAGAAATCCAAGAACATGAAAGATGAATGATCAAACCATGGCTCTTGATACCAATTCTAGATATTGGATTTCATAAACACATTGCATATGTATAATATGGGACGTATACTTATGGGTTTTTAGAGAGCGAAAGTGGAAGAGTTTAGGGAACTTAGTGAGACAAAGAGAAAAAATGATATTATGAAGCTCCAACCCTCTACCTTGGGAGGTAGAGGGTATTTATAGTTTCTTACAAGACACGCCTCCTACAGGCTGTGGATCAGGCATACAGTGGGTAAAGACCCGTCCGTCCTCCACGGTGTTACTTAACTAACTACTTATTAGCATAACTTGACTACGACTACGAGCTTTCTAATGAATACATATACTTGAGGTGACCGACTCTTTAACTAACAGATTTTCTAAATCCTATTAGATTCTAAACATAAAAGTACTATCAAAATCCAAACTTTAACACAAGAAATGATCCAAATGATGCAAACTACTCTCAACTCATTCAAACCCAAAAACCTTATTAAAACCACTAGAAATCCAAGAACATGAAAGATGAGTGATCAAACCATGGCTCTTGATACCAATTGTTAGATATTGGTTTTCATAAACACATAAACACACAAGAATATGGGGCGTATAATATGAGTTATAGAGAGAGAAAGTAAAGAGTGTTGGAAACTTTTATGAGACAAAGAAAATGATATTAAAAAGCTCCAACCCTCTACCTTGGGAGGTAGAGGGTATTTATAGTTTCTTACAAGACACGCCTCCTACGGGCTGTGGATCATGCATACAGTGGGTAAAGACCCATCCGTCCTCCACGGTGTTACTTAATAAACTACTTACTAACACTAAATAACTACGACTACGAGCTTTTTAACGAATGCGCATACTTGAGGTGACCGACTCTTTAACTACCGGATTTACTAAATCCTAACACCTATGAAAAATATAAGCCCCCGAATTGAAAAGGTTATGTATGGGGAAGGAAAACCCTTCCATCAAGATTATAATCAGGATTCTTTCAAAACAAGAAGTTTTTCACTCGATGAATCAATAAATAAGTATCTGGAAGAAGATAATAAGCGACAAGCCAACAGGAACGCATTGTTTCAAAAATTCCAGGAAACTATAACCACTCTCCTTGCTCGGCATGAGGATTTGAAAGAAAACGAAAAAGAACCCAGGATGAAAGAAAATGAAACTAATCAAGACAATTCGTGCGATAATAGTTTCTGTAAAGCCATATTTTCTAGCAACGGAAAACCCCTCTATACCCCCTTTCAGATACGATAAAGAAGAGCTCTCCAGATTTCAAAAACAAGCTAAAATCATATGTGACAAGACGAGCTTTCCAAAGGAAGCACACCATACGAAAATAGAAGCTGTTACGGAGAATGAAGTAAAGTTAAACGCCAGATGCTCTGTAGTCATCCTAAATCAGATCCCTCTTAAGGAAAAAGACCCAGGAAGTTTCATTCTCCTTTGCTCTGTTAATAATTTACATAATATCAATGCCTTAGCTGACTTAGAAGCTAGTATTAGTATCATGCCATTTTCCATGTGTAAAAGATTAAACCTTGGTCCTATCAAACCCATTTGCATGACTATTGAAATAGCTGATAGAACGGTTAGCATACCCAGAGGGATAGTTGAGAATGTGCTCATCCAAATCAATAATTTTTATCTTCTTGTCGACTTTGTTATTTTTGACATGGAAGAAGATCTCGACATCCCATTAATTTTGGGCAGACCCCTTCTGGCTACTGCTCGTCCAAAAATTAATGTTTTCGAAAAAATCATCACATTAAAAATCAATAATAGGAAGCTTACCTTAATTATGGATGACGTTGGAAAATGTCACCCTGTCGAAACAGTTTGTGTTATCAAGAAAGGAAAAAACAAAACTATTCCTTCCACCATCACACACAAGCACTGCGCTACTAATGATCGTAATATGCAGGGAAGGAAAGTCAAAGAACACGACAAAGGAAAAATGCAACGCGACAACACCTCGAGAACAAAGGAAAACGAGTCTGAAGACATATGGCACGAAGTTCAGAAAGTGGATTACAAGTAATTTCCCAAATTAAAATACCATTGATGTACGGCTATCCCTATTGACAACGATAAAGGATATGATCTCTGGGCTTCATGCAACACTTATGTGGACGTCTGTGACGGTGGACATGACAAAGAAAGAGTATGAAACAACAAGTACCTATGGTCCTCAACCAATGACAAAGAGATAACATTTGAAGCTTGGGTATAGGGAAGTTGGCAATGATGATAAAAGAAAAATATGGACTGATCTTTTGCCTCAGTGAACCCTCTGAAAATAATAATGAAGCAACAATTAATTCAGCCACGGATCAGGGGCTCATTGATCGAAGGCATTGGTGTGAAATAATAAAGACCATTGATGGGGATTCTTGGGCCTCGTGTGATCCTTACAATGACAACTGTAATGGAGGAAGTAGTGCCGATAGAGTAGGAGTTGGCGAATTTCTATGGAATTCAGCAACTGACAATAGGCAAACCGAAGTACAATGGTCAGGTAGATTAAGATTTAATGATTGGATCAAAATAAAATATGGAAAAGTGGATACGTCCACTAAAAATAAAATTTGGAAGGATTGTATAAACAAAGATAATCCTGATAAAGAGACTCCTCAAGATACGGGTAACTCAACAAATGATGATAAGGTGGACACAAGAGAAGATTGCAAGTATAGGCATTTGGATAATTTAGTTGAAACCAATTCCAATGATTACGACATAAATGAAATCATAGATCACTAGGAGCCACGATATAAAGCAAGGATAACTGACCTAGAAGATGAAGCATATGAGCAAAGGAGGTGCAAGCTTCTTGGGATCCAATATAAAAAACCACCGCCGATTGTTGCCGAAAGATATGAATTCACTAGGTATCATTTGGGGCCGGACGAAAAATTCTGCAAGGTTCAGAGGATGGGGACCAAAGAATTCCTCCGCACTGCTACCAATGTCGCCTGGATCAGGCATAACTTAATGAAGGACGTAGAGGAAGTTGGCCAATTCCAAAGGCCACCATAAAGCCCCGAGGCTCTGAGTCTAACTTAAAGAATCGTAAATAAAGAAAAGTTCTCTTTCGGGAGACAACCCAAATTATCCCTTTCGTTTGTTTTATTTCCATTTTTGTTGGGTTTTGTGTTTTTAACCATTTTTGCAGGAAACGAAGAGAAATTGCTGTTGTAGCATGCTGATCTGACTATAGTTACGGCGTAACTCATCTCAGTGGTTACGCGGTAACAAACCCCTTGCAACAGAATTTCGGATGCACTACCAATTATGGCGTAATCCCATCTCAGTGGTTACACCGTATCTACACTCTTGCAGCGTATGTCAGGTTTTGCCTAGTTACGGTGTAACTCCCTCCAGAGTTACGACGTAACTATCCTCTGCACTACTTTTTTCATTTTAAACACAATAACCTTGTATTAGTATTTTAAATGAACTTTGTGGGTGTGTTCCCTGT
Organism: Chrysanthemum seticuspe; assembly: GCA_019973895.1. Lineage (NCBI taxonomy): Eukaryota > Viridiplantae > Streptophyta > Magnoliopsida > Asterales > Asteraceae > Chrysanthemum > Chrysanthemum seticuspe. The sequence continues at coordinate 247,825,954 of BPTQ01000005.1, read as the reverse complement.
AAACCCTCACGAGACTTCACTCGTCCACTTGGGACACCAAGTGGTTTAAAAGGCTTGTTGCATATGCTAAATGCAACCGTGATTCCTACGAAAGTGAGTTAGGTTTGTTTTTCATTTTTAATTTTTTTCTTCTTAGAATTATGCTTGTCGGTAGTGTGATTTCAGGGATTGAATTTTGCTCATGGATGCTTATACGAAGGCACGACTCTTTTTCGTGGGCCTTCTTTGTTTTTGGAGCAATTTTCAGGGAAGTTCTCGCTCTAATTCTACTTTTCTCTTCACCTTTATTTAATGCTTAGTACAAAAGGGACTTTGTATAATTCAAGTAGGGGACGTGAGTAGAATTATCTCTTGAACTTTATTTTGCCCTCGTTCTTCTAGTTTATTTTGAAAAATTATGCCATTTTTAAGATTTTGACATGTTTTTCTTAACCTAACTAGATTAGACCTTAGCCGAGCACATAAAACCCTTGATATTATATGGTGAGATTAGCCTTATCCGTTTCCAATATTTTACCCCAAATCCACCAAATTATGAGTGTGTCGGTAGCTTGTAAACTTTAGAACTTGGCCTTTGCATCATTTCGAGACCATAGACGAGGTATGTTGAGTTAGCTTGATGTATTTGGACTTTTCAGTTTAAAAAGGCAGTATTGTAGGATTATCACCCAAATAGCCTACCATTGTGTGTCTATCGATTAGTCACCTCGACTTCTCGACCCCCATGTAAAACCCTTTTGTTGCACTCACCTTTAGTGCAAGATACCCCTAGATACACCCATCTGAGCCATTCCTTTCATTTTGTTAACCCAATATATTATTTCGTTGCACCTATACACCTTAGCCTACCCTGTAGTCTTTATTTGTGATTGGGAAGTCATCATTTGCCTAAGTTCAAAGTTCAAGTGGAAAGGTTCGGGAATCACGCTTATGTCGACGACATGTTCTTAAAGATCATTGAAGACCCCCTAAATTTCTATTGGTCATCTCAAGTGGGGGGATGTTATGTTTAGTTGTTATATTTATGTTTAATATATATATATAGTTATGTTATTTAGTTTATTGTAAAGTGCGATGTTATAAGCACTATGTTATGAGCTTTATATAGATTTAGTATCGAGGAGGCCACCTCGGTCACATGAGAAGATTAGAGTTGGCAATTGCGCCAACAGTTGAAGAAAAGGTAGTGTGCCCATTACGACGTCCTCTAATGACACATCTACCTAGTATTTTGATACGCGTACAACGCGCGTTCGGGGTCAAAGGAACTTCCTTTTCGTCGAGCAAGTTTTTCAACACCCTAGGCAGTGAACCTAGTCGTTGTAGTGTAGTATTATGGTAAGCCTCATGAATTGATATCATTCTCTGGGGGAATAGAAATGCTAGTGAGAAATAACTACGCTAAGGTTGGGGTTGAGGAAGATTATTTTTTTTATCTTTTTTATGTTTTTTAGAAAATGGAAAGGTACGAATCTCGGGGTTTGGATTTGGGGTTGGTATTTCTACCGATTACTCTACTTATCTAATTAACTAAGCTAAGGGATAGTCTATGTCTAATTGATGTGTGCTCGTATGATGATTAAAAATGTGTTTACTTAGATGTTATTACTCCCTAGTTATCTCCTATTGATGGTTGAATTGTCACGTCCTTATTCTTAACGCGTTGTGTTTCTAAGGTGGTAGGGTATGCGTTTATCCCTAACTCTTTGAAGCTACCTAAGGTTAATGACTACGAAATCTCTAGGATTCATAAACTTAACACTAAGGTTATCTTTGGATATTTAGCCTACAATTCCACTAGTAACTATAAGCTAAGATTCAACAAAGACTAATCAAGCATTAATAACACAATGAATGACCAATCGCAGTACTAGGTCAATCACAATTAAGATAAGAGACAACCAATCAATATTCAATAACTAGGTTTCATATTATCTAAGCAAACACACAAGTAAATTAGCCGGACATGGAGAACATGCAAGCATACACATAAACAATTGAAGACATGATTGAATCAATGAAGTAAAACACTTATCTTGTTGTAAAATAGGGTATGGAACCCTAAGATACTGCCCAAGACAGCCTTGGTTCGGTTTAGGTTTTTACTCAACAAAACTACCTCTCTAAAAACTGAAAAATTTAGATTCTATAAATAGTGTTACAAAATGTGATGGCGTCACTCTTTAATTGTGACGCCGTCGGGTCACCGCCATTAGGGTTTCGTCTTGGCCACGTCAACTCTGTGACGGCGTCACCTTATGCTCGGGACGTCATCGGCTTCAATCTCTGACGCCGTCTAGATCGTCTGAGTTGCGACGCCCTACTCTTTTAAACCTGTTGCCGTTACTTGTAAATTAGAAATTTGCTCTCTGAGTCGTCTCAAGATGTCTCGCGACAGCGTCGCATTTAAGCAGTGACGCCATCCCCTTTCAATTCCAGCAGCTTGAGTGTCTCGATTCTTGACTTTGGCCATTTTCTTCGTATATTCGCGCCTTTTCGTCTGAATAAGCGTCATTCTAGCAATTTGCCTTCAAGAGACCTAAAAAGTGAAAAGGAACGAAATTAAGTAGTAACGGATACAAAAGTGATCAATTAAGGGCTTAAATGATCCCTCAAAAGTGTACGTTTTAAATCCTTATCAAATATCCCTACACTTGGTATTTGTTTGTCCTCAATCAAAAATGTGCTTTTGGCCAATTAATTTATAACTTAGGAGTCATGAATCATTAGTTTAGAATGATTCACAACACATATAAGCCCCGCAAAAGTCATAACAAGCACGGAAATTACATACTAGCACCTCACAAGTGGTGTTTGGATACTCTCATCTCTCGGGTGTATATGAAATATATCAAGTTGGAAATGGAAAATAAACACTCATTAACCGGTCCTAGTACATATATTACCATAGGCTTGAGACTAGATCAAACCTCCATCGCTTTGGCGTAAGCACCTAGGAAAGACTATCCAAGAGGTCTTTTAAAGGGTTGTAACATTAGGCTTACGGTAGGGAAACAAAGGGTTTGGTGGGATAGGCGATTTAGTGGTGGCAAGTCAAAAATCTTTATGTTACAAGCATGCGAAGAATTGCGTTGCTAAGCCAAGACTCGACACTATAAAATCTAGATAAATTGAAACAAACGAACATAAATTAAAATAGAGATGTAGGATGGTAGCCCGTACGTTTTTTTTTTGAACACTGTATTTTTTTTCTTTTTTTTTCATACACTTTTACTTTATCATCCTCTACGATAACATCAAAATTATAGGGATTTATAGGCGCATCTCTACACTTGAGTTTTTATTACTCTAACACTAATTTGACCCTAATTGAAAAGATCAAAACACTTGGAGTACATTATTACGCAAATAAAGGGAATTTGAATTTAACGCTCCCTTCCCGTCATTTCATAAAATTTAACTTTTCCCATGAGTCCCAATCGTCCCAAAACTGTGTACAAAGGATATGACTCGACTTAGCAACTTATGCAAGCAACTAGATAATTAAACTAAGGGTTTAGTATGATAACAATAATGCATTAAAAGTGAGTGCATACAAGGTAGGCTAAGGCGATTTGGGTGTACATTTGGGGGTGGATTGTAAACAATGCTCTTCATTGATATTCTAGAAAACCGAAACATCACGAGAACTGCGAAAAGGATAGGCTCTGAGGGGTTAACTAGGGTATCGTGTACTACAGATGAGTACAACGCAAGGGTATGGGGGAATTACTCAACCGATGTGGAAGAAGTAATTATATTACGGGTATCAAACAAGGGTTATACTAATGTCTCTTATCATTTAGTTATTCCTAACCACACAAGTGTAGTCTTACTAGCGATCTCGGAATGCATAACAAAACAAGTTCTAGAATCTATTATACTACCGGTTCACACTCTAAGCATTAAAGATGAATGCTTTAATTCCTACTAATCTAAGGGCGATTCTCACATTTTGGGTGGAATTTAAGTGGTAAAGGGTTTTTGTGCTAGTCATATAATTTCCTATCCATGAGACGCTTTATTAAGACTAATGGCCCACTCCTACATGTCATGAAAATTTTTTAATTTGGTGCCAAAATTACCCTAACCGATATTTCTCATGGTTTATTACACAAATGAATTTGGACAAGGCAAATAGTCAAGGATAAGCATAGTTTCAAAGTTCCCGTTTTATTTTCCCTCCCTACACTTAAACTGAACATTGTCCCCAATGTTCCCCGAAAGTATCAAAGTTATGATAATGGAAGGTAATTAAAAACGAAAGAAACTAGTACTCCCCTGATTAGCTTGGTAGGATCCGTGTGAAGTAGTGGTTAAACCTTTCTTTAAGAAGAGTGTTAGTGTTAAAAGCTCCTTCCAATCTTATGTATCTTCTTATTGATAAATTAAACATGCACACTTGAAGAAAACAAACGAAACCTTCGCGTAAAGTCGGCGGTAACAATATATATATATGACTATACTAAACTAGGATATAATGCCAGTGGAATGGATGTTTACAGATTTTTTGGAAAATTAAGACCTGAAAAATTCCAAAAATTTATAAGTAGCTCAGAAAACGAGAAAAAATTAGTAAGAAGTTTCTACTCCTCCTGACGCCGTCAGGTTGCGACCCTGACACCGTCAGGTTATCCTGACAGAAACAGGTCTGCGATTTTCTGGAAAAAATTCTGGAAAAAGAAAATTTATCTTTAGAATCTGGAAAAATTTCCTGCAAAACATCCATTATGACTCGATACAAGCATTTGACTCGAACAAACACACACATATATATATCTTTTAAATAATTGTAATTCTCATGTTCACGTTTCTTTTGAAAACGTGTGTAATCCTCCCTACACTTATCCCTTATGTGAAATACCTTTATATGTAATTAAGACGAGGTTAAAGACAAAATAAAGTATTTTTACAAATTTAAACATGAGAATAAATAATCAATAAAAGATATACGATACAAACAAGCAAACAATTAAGCATGGGTTGCCTCCCACGAAGCGCTTTTCTTTATTAATGAGTCTTGTAGCTAGACTCGAAGTCGTGCCCCTACGTAACTTGATTACCGTCACCTTCTTTCATTACAAATCCTTTATCAAAAGGGTGTAGACGTTGTATGCTTAACATGAATTCCTTCCCAACGTCGTCAATTATGAGAACGGTTTTATTCAGTAGATTAGTTTCGTTCACCGTATAAGGCCCAAACCATCTTGGCTTATTTCTACCTCTTAATGCTCTTATTCGTGACTTGTACAAAAGTACTTTCTCTCCCTTTAAAAATTCCTTAGGGTTCCTTTGTGTTTGTGGTATTGAGGTAGGTTTATTTCCTAACTTTTTATCGCGCCTCCACAATGTTGCATGTAGTCCTTGAACCATGAAATCTCTAAGCCCTTTTTCCTAATCATTAATTTTCTTCCTAACCATATGGTTAGGGACTTGTGGATTCTCATCCGTAATCTTCTCCATAATCTTAAGAGGATACCTTGGAACAATAGGTATCCTAGCGTATCCCTTGCCACTTTTGAGTATCATGATGCCCTCACCGCATTTGATGGTTGCTCTGGCAGTGGCCAGGAAAGGTGTTCCAAGAATGAGTGGCATGTTTCTATCTTCCTCAATGTCTATAATCACGAAGTCCACCGGATAGACAATATTAGCCACCTCTATTAAAATATCCACTGCTATTCCTATGGGGTAGACATATGTGTGGCTTGCTAAGGAAAGTCTAAGATTGGTCTTGACTGGCTTCTCCCCGGTCAACTTGTTATAGACTAATAGTGACATTATGTTTACATCAGATCCCTGATCGGCTAAGGCATTTATATTATCAATGTCACCTATGCTACATGGTATCACGAAGTTCCCCGTGGTTACGTGTTTTTTAGTTACTGGTTTTTTTAGAACCAGCTCATACATAGGTACCATAGGCATGGTGTCATACTCTTTTTCTGTTATTTTTCCTTCTAGGGCTTTCCTAAGAACCTCATTGTACCTAAAGTTGTTCACTTGGCTAACAATGGTTTTTTTATTAATCTCGTGCTTAAGGTAGTACTCAATGGTCTCGGGCTCATCATTAGTTTCAACCTCCTCCCCTTTGCTTTTCTCAGTCTCCTTCTCCTCATCTGTTCCATCTCCATCAGGCATAATGGAGATGGCGTTAACAAACGAAGTGGGAGGGTAATCATTGCTCCTTACAAGTATCTTTTCGGGAACTTTTGTCTTGGTATACTCTTTTACCAAGTTTATCATCTCCGTCATCTTTGCCTGCATCTCCTCCCTTTGCCTATAAACCTCCTCTTCAAATTTTGATAATCTCTCTGTATGGGCTGCCATGTACTCCCTCATTTGTTCCTTAAAGCTCGGTGAGAGTGGTATTGGAGAAGTAGAACAGAAGCGCCGTTCGGAATTGAGATTTTGCTCATGACTTGGGGATTCAGAGAAAGGTGTCGGGTGGTTGGTGGAATTAGCGGAATTAACCATCTCTCGAGGGGTTCTTTCAGGGGCTCTCTTTTGCCTCTCAATTAGATAATCGATCATTCTCTCAAGAGCACTCATTTGCTCTTCAATGATGGAAGGTTCTTTAGGAATCGATATGGCATTGATCACCTTGACGGGGGTTTCATGGGACTCACTCCAATTTTCATAGCTTTGATTGGCAAGCTCTTCAATAATATCCCATGACTCTTCTTCGTTGGAATTGCTAAGTCTTCCACCGGCGGCTCGATCAATGGATTGTCTTGTGATGAAGTCGGTATGGACATAGAATATTTGGATTTGAAGCCAAAGATCGATGCCATGATGAGGGAATCTATGGAGTAGGTCCTTGAATCGAGTCCATTCTTCTTAAAGAGATTCACCTTGAGGTTGTTGGAACGTCAAGATGTCACGTCTAAGCTTAGTAGTTCTCTCCGGTGGGAAAATTTGATCAAGGAAGCCAGAGGTGAGATCATCCCAACTTGAGATGGAGCCGGCGGGAAGTCGCTCAAGCCAATTAATAGCTTGGTCCCATAGAGAGAATTGGAAGAGACGCAGACGCGTGGTCTCCCGAGTAGTAGCATCGAGGTCGATGAAATCGACAATTTTAAGGAAATCCTTAAGATGCTGATTAGGATCTTCGGAACGAAGTCCAGGGAATGCACATCCGTTTTGCACCAACCAGATGGTGTCGGATCGCAGGGCCGTAGTTTGGGATTGGTCGGGAAGCTCAATGGTGTTCCTATAGCCTAGGTGGCTTGGTCTCGAGTATTCACCAAGTATACGGCCTCTTGGTGGGTCATTTGGTGGTGGGTTGATGAGTGGTGGTTGATTATCACCTTCCATGATGAAAAGTGATGGGGTTACTAACAAAGGTCACGAAGAAGGGGGATACACTACGAGGAGGCTAAAAATGGAAAAAAAATCTTACTTGAAAGGAATCAAGCAAGGAAACCTGTTGGGAATAATCCGTTACCACGGATAGTTGTGGTTTACACTGCTTGGATTAACACTAGCAGTGGAAACGTATTCCCACTGCCAGTACTTTGTTACCACTGCTATCAGTTTATGTTTTGCTAAACGCGTCTAGATAAGTATAGAATAGATCTTGTGTATATTCTATTATGTTAGCTTTATACTTATCTTGTAAAGGACTCCTTGTTGTATAAAAGGAGGTCCTAGGTCATTGTCTTAGGTACTTGTAAATTTACCTACGTATTACACACAAAGGCTTCAAGGTGTAACCCTAGTGATAAGCTAAGATCACTCGTATTATTCATCAATAATATTAGAGCTTAAGTTTTGTGTTTAATCTGTGTTTACATACATTACATCATATAATCCATCTTCTAAGTATTACTAAGTAAATTCCGCGTGCTTAATAATATCATACAAAATATCATTGACACAAGGAGTGTGTCTAGATCCATCAAGTGGTATCAGAGTGAAGGTTCTGATATTTTGTTTTAGAAGATCCAAGGAATTAGCTTAACCCACTCACTCAATTCAATGGAGATGGAAAACAACCAATCAAACTCTTCTACACCAAGGCTACCTAAGCTCAAACTTAATGAGTTTGAGATGTGGAGGATACTGATAGAGCAATACTTTCTCATTCAGGACTATGCTCTATGGGAGATCATTCAAACTGGTGATTCTTTCAAGCCTGTGACTAGTACTGTGAAGGTTGGTGACACAAATGTTGTGAAAGTTTCTGTGCCTGAATCTAGTATTGAGAAGGCTTGCAAGAAGAATGATCTTAAAGCTAGAAGTTTGTTGCTGATAACTCCTTCTAGAGATCGGATCATTGCATTTAGCAAGTACACAACTGCAAAGGAACTGTTTGAAGAGATATGCTCAGTGTTTGGTGGTAATGATGCTACAAAGAAGACACAAAAGACATTATTGAAGAAAATCTATGAAAATTTCTCTGCTTCAAGCAATGACTCACTTGATAGCATATTCACCAAACTCCAGAAGATTGTTACACAACTGACTATGCTTGGCATTGAGGTAGAAAAGGAAGACCTCAATTTGAAGTTTCTAAGAAGTTTGCCTTCAGAGTTTCAAACCAATGTTACTGTCTAGGAAAAAAAATCAGACATAGAAACAATGAAGCTCAATGACCTTTACAACAACTTCAAACTTATTGAGCAAAGGTTAAAGAAGGCAGGGAAACTTGGCACAAGCTCTAGTAGCTTAGCATTGTTGTCAACCTCTGTTGACAGTGATGACACTGAAGATGACAGTGATGATGAAGTTGCCATTGCTGGTTCTAAAGTTTCCACTGGTAATGTAAATGTTACCACTGCAGGTTCAAAGAAGAAGGTTGCTAGTATTGGAGATCCTACCTTTTATGCTTTCATATCCACACAAGTTGATGGCTCTGTCTTAACTCATGAAGACATAGAGCAAATTGATGAAGACGACTTGGAGGAGATGGATATAAAATGGCAAATAGCTCTTCTTAGCATGAGGGCTAGGAAATTCTACAAGAAGACTGGCAAGCCTATTCACATCAATGGTGATGAAACTGCAGGCTTTGATAAGAAGAAAGTGGAGTGCTTTAACTGCCACAATTTTGGACATTTTGCTAGAGAATGCAGAAGACCAAAGACCAAAGACCAAGAACAACAGGTCTACTTGGTACAAGCAAAAGAAGGGACCAACTGTGGAAGAACCAAAGGCAATGTTGGCTATTGATGGTGTGAGCTATGATTGGAGTTTCATGGTTGATGAACAAGAAGAAGAACATTCTAATGCTGCTCTTGTTGCTACTGAATTTGCTCTCATGGCTTTCTCTGACTCTGAGGTACAAAACATTGATAGTTGTTCTAAAACATGTAGGGCTGCTAAAGAAGTTGAAAGACTTAATGATTTATATTCTAATGAAAGACAAGAGTTATATACTGCTAATTATACTGTGTCTAATCTTAGAAGAGCTATGGCAGTGTTAGAAAAGCAAATAGAGCACTATCAGGAAAATGAGTCAAAATATAATGATGATATGATTCTTTTTAGAAGAGAGGTAGAACATACAACTGCTGTGAATGAAGCATACCAAAAAGAGCTTGAAAAACTTCAAAAGAAAATTGAAAATGTCAATTTAACTTTGGATACATGTTATCATCAGTCTAAGTCAATTGATAAAATTTGGAATGCTCAAATATATAATAAAGCTAAGTCTGGTATGGGTTATAATACTGTGCCTCCACCACTAAGGGGTGTTCATTCACCTCCAGGTATAGACTTAGCTTATACAAGCTTAGAAGATTTTAAGGATCTTGAAAGAGAATATGGTCCTTTAAAGGACACAGTGGTGAAAAGTGAGGAAGAGATTAAGCTTGATAATGATGTTTTTGAGAGTGCTAGTGACTCATCTGTTGTTGATAAGAATGTTAAAAGGAATGTAGAGGCTTCTATCCCAAAAGTTGTTAATACTGTTACAGAGGAACCTAGGAAACCAGTTAATAAACCTAGACCAACTGTAAGGTATGCTGAGATGTATAGGAACAAGCCTTCAGCTCCTAGGGGTAACCAGAGGAGTTGGAATCATGTCAAATCTCAACAACTAGGTAGTGATTTTGTAAGGTACAATAAGGCATGCTATATCTGTGGTAGTTTTGATCATTTACATGCTTATTGTGACTATCATGTTGGGAGAAGGGAAGTCCATGGGAATAAAAGGGTGGACACTAACAGGTTTCAAAATACAGTACACCCTAATTCACATTGCAAAATGGTCCCAAGAGCAGTTCAACTTAGAAGTGGCCTCAAAACTTTTGCCACTGCAAAAACTGTTAACACTGCTCACCCTAAGTCACCTGTTAAAAGTGCAAACTCCAAAACAACTTTTGCAAAATCTACACAAACAGGGAAAGAAACCTTTCAAGCTAAAAAGGTTAATTATAACCAACAGTGGGTGCCTAAAAAGAAACCAGCAGTTACCACTGCTCATTCAAAAGTTACCACTGCAAGGGTTTTGAACAGGAAAAGGGGAGACATGGGCAATGTTGTGAAGGCCTCAGCACGTTGGGAATGGAAACCTAAAGGAAATACCTCTACAACCAATCTCAATGGTGTATCAATGACCTTCGATAGATTTAACTATATTGATACACGAGGAAGATCCAAGTCAATCATGGCTTGGGTCCCCAAAAGAAACTAACTCTTTACTCTTTTGTGCAGGAACATCCAAGGTCAAAAAGATCAGATCAAGGATATACAGATAGTGGGTGTTCAAGGCACATGACTGGCAACAAGTCCTATCTTTCTGATTTTGAGCATTATGATGGACAGTATGTCAGCTTTGGAGGTGGAGTAAATGGAAAAGTTGCTAGTAAAGGAGTTATTAAAACTAGTAACTTGGACTTTGAACCTGTGTACTATGTAAAAGAGCTTAAGTACAATCTTTTTAGTGTGTCACAAATGTGTGACAAGATGAACAATGTTCTTTTTACCAAAGATATGTGCTTTGTTCTCTCTAAGGATTTTAAGATGCCTGATGACAGTCAGATTCTTCTTAAAATTCCTAGAAAAGGCAATCTCTATAGCTTTGATATGAACAACATTGTAGCTAAAGATGATTATACTTTCTTGCTTTCAAAGGCCACAGTGGATGAATCCATGTTATGGCATAGAAGACTTGGTCATGTTAACTTTAAAACCATTAACAAGATTGTCAAAGATGGTTTGGTTAGAGGATTACCTTAGAAAAGATTTGAAAATGATCAAACCTGTGTGGTTTGTCTTAAAGGCAAACAACACAGAGCTTCTTGCAGGTCAAAGTTGGTTAACTCTATTGCTCACCCACTTCAAATGTTACATATGGACTTATTTGGTCCTACATCAGTGAGCAGCTTGAATCTCAAGAAATATTGTCTAGTGGTGACTGATGATTTTAGCAGGTTTACATGGGTTTTCTTTCTTGGAACCAAGGATGAAACAACTGGCATCCTAAAGATCTTTATCACAGAAGTAGAAAACCAATTTGATATGAAAGTTAAAATCATTAGGTGTGACAATGGAACAGAATTCAAGAATAGAGTTATGGATGAGTTTTGCAGAGATAAAGGTATTAAAAGAGAATTTAGTGTGGCTAGAACTCCTCAACAAAATGGTGTTGCTGAGAGGAGGAACAGAACACTGATAGAGGCTGCTAGAACCATGTTGGCCGATTCTAAATTGCCAATCACTTTTTGTGCTGAAGCAGTTAACACTGCATGTTATGTGCAAAACAGGGTTTTAGTGGTAAAGGCAAAGAACAAGACACCTTATGATTTGTTTAGGGGTAGACCACCTATCCTTGACTTCATGAGACCATTTGGGTGTCATGTATCAATTCTCAATACCATAGATTATCTGGGAAAGTTTGATGAAAAGGCTGATGAAGGGTATTTTGTTGGGTATTCCATGGTTAGTAAAGCTTTCAGAGTATTCAACTTAAGAACCCAAAAGATCGAGGAGAATCTGCATGTGGAATTCCTGGAAAACAAAGTCAATCTCAAAGGAACTGGTCCAGAAAGGTTGTTTGATCTTGATGCTCTAACTAATACTATGAATTATGTACCTGTTTCTACAGGAACATCTTCTTTTGATTTTGCAGGTTCAGAAGAGTTTCTTGATGATGATGAACCAAGCAAAGATCATGCAGATGATCAAGATGAATTCAGTCTACCTCTTTGGGACTATGCAGATAATGATGATATATCAAAGACTGGAGATGCTCATCCTTCTAGTGATTTGGAAAAGGAAGGAAGTAGTAATTTGAATGCTGAACATTCTGATAGCAGTGAAAATTCAGATTCCACTGTTAGGCAAAATGTTTCCACTGCAACACCAGATGTGGAAATCACAACTCCAGTTACTGAGGAAGCTCAAGCCAATGATGTTGAAATCTCAAATATGCTAAGTGAGATTGCAGTTCCTCAGACTCCCCATACTTCTAATCATAAATCATATCCTCTTGAAAATGTGATTGGGGATGTCTATTCACCTGTGAAGACTAGAAGACAAACTAAGCTGCCTGATGTCCATGGATTCATTAGTAAAATATATGAGTCTAAGATTCATGAAGGCAAGAATGCATGTCTCTTTATGTGTTTTCTGTCACAAATGGAGCCAAAGAATGTTTACAAGGCACTTGAAGATGAAAGTTGGGTAGAAGCAATGCAAGAAGAGTTGCTCCTATTTAAGCTTCAAAAGGTTTGGGTGCTTTGTGATTTGCCTTCTGGCAAGAAGGTAATAGGTACTAAATGGGTGTTCAGAAACAAGAAGGATGAAAGAGGAATAGTTATCAGGAACAAGGCTAGGCTTGTAGCTCAAGGATACACTCAAGAGGAGGGTATTGACTATGAAGAAGTGTTTGCCCCAGTTGCACGAATTGAAGCAATTAGGCTATTCTTAGCTTATGCATCCTTTATGGGTTTTAAAGTCTATCAAATGGATTTAAAGAGTGCTTTTCTATATGGGCAGATTGATGAGGAGGTTTATGTCTCACAACCTCCAGGCTTTGAAGACCCTGAATATCCTAACAAAGTATACAGGGTAGTTAAAGCTTTGTATGGCTTGCATCAGGCACCAAGGAAATGGTATGAAACCTTAACCACTTATCTTCTTACTAATGGGTTTCATAGAGGCAGAGTGGATCAAACTTTGTTTATCAAGAAAGACAAGAATGATATCTTGCTTGTTCAAGTGTATGTTGATGATATCATTTTTGGATCTACCCAGACAGAGATGTGCAAAGAATTTGAGAAGCTGGTGAAAGAAGAATTTCAAATGAGTTCTATGGGTGAACTCACATTCTTTTTGGGACTTCAAGTACTACAGAAGCCAGATGGTATTTTCATTAATCAAGATAAATATGTGGCTGAGATACTAAGGAAGTTCAAGTTCACTAATGCAAAGTCATCTAGCACCCCTGCAGACAAGACTACACATCTACTTCTGAAGGAAAATAGTGGTGAAGCTGTTGATGTGCACATGTACAGGTCTATGATTGGTTCTTTGATGTATCTTACATAATCTAGACCAGATATCATGTTTGCAGTGTGTGCCTGTGCAAGGTTTCAAGTTACTCCCAAGTTCTCTCACTTGACTGCTGTGAAGAAGATTTTCAGATATCTTAAAGCATTTCCTACTCTGGGATTGTGGTACTCCAGAGGTTCTCCTCTTGATTTGGTTACTTATTCAGATAGTGACTATGCTGGAGCTAGCTTGGATAGAAAATCTACAACAGGTGGATGCCAAATTCTTGGCAACAGATTAGTGTCATGGCAGTGCAAGAAGCAAACAATGGTGGCTAATTCTTTAACTGAGGCAGAGTATGTGGCTGCTGCTAGTTGTTGTGCTCAAGTTCTATGGCTTAAGAATCAACTTTTGGATTATGGGTACAATTTCATGAATACCATCATTCATATTAACAATAGTAGGACCATTTGCATCATTAAAAATCCTGTTCAACACACAAAGACCAAACATATTGAAATTAGACACCATTTCATTAGAGATTGCTATGAAAAGGGCCTAATTCAAGTTGGCAAAATTCATACTGATGACAACTATGCTGATTTGTTAACAAAAGGCCTTGATGTGGGGAGATTTCAGTACTTGGTGACAAGTATTGGGATGCTTAATCCATAACCTTTTTGTCTAAATGTTCTCTGGTGTTGAGGGGAGGCTGTTGGGTACTGACATTGTTGTATGAGTTTGTATAACCAAGCCTTGATGGGAGTTGAATTTAAAAGGTGTATATCTGAGATACACAACAAATGGTTATTGATTCACCATGTCTTACACACATAAGAATCAACTAGTCCAGAGCAAACGGCTACTGGTAAAGACTTGACAAATCCGTTTATGGTTGATAGTTTACCAAAAACTATATGGTTATCAACTCACCATATTCTCTATGATTAAGAGTTGGCTAGTCCATAGCAAACGGCTCATGGTAAAGACATATCAAATCCGTTGATAGTTGGTAGTTTGCTAAAAACTATGATAAGAGCAGTCTAGTTTTCACATGATTTTATTTACCACTGCTCTTTGAAATTTTTGTGAAAAATTACCACTGCTAGTTCACAGTTTCCACTGACAGTGTTATTTTATCACTGTTGTTCTAGCCGTTACAACTGATTGTGTCAGTAACTAATTTTTTACTAGCCGTTGAAAGTAACCACTGATTGCCATATCTATAGGGTTAAACTTTTAAGGGAATTATCTTCTTTCCATATTTTAATACATACTTTCTAAAGATAATTTTACTTGCGCAATAATTCTAAACCCTAACCCTATATATCTTTCTCTCTCAATTGGCTAGTTATTCTTTCAATTCTTACTGACATAATACTGTTTTTCATCAAAAGTTTCTATGGCACCTTTGACATTTGCAGATGAGCACAACCTAGTGGCCTACCTACAAAAGTCTAATGAGAAGAGCGGACCTGTTTTTCATCAGATTATGGACTTTCTCAATACCACTCATATAAGGTATGCTTTGCTTTTAAAACCCACAATCTATATCTCTCAAATCAAACAGTTTTGGACTTCTGCTACGTCCATAACACTTGAGATTGGAGATACACATGAAACAGTTGATGCTCTACGAGCCACTGTGGATGGGGTAACTATTGATGTTAATGAGGCATCCTTGAGGAGAGTACTCCACTTGGGTCATCTCAATGGTCTCATCACATTACCTATGCCTGACATTCATGATACTTTATCATCCATGGGGTATGATACCACTGACAAAAAGGCTACTTTCAAAAAGAGTGGTTTTTGTCCCCAATGGAGATTTTTTATTCATACTCTGTTGCATTGTCTCAGTCCAAAGAAAACATCTTATGAGAAATTTAGTTCAACCATGGCTTACCCTTTGGTTTGTCTAGTCACTGATAAGATTTTCAACTGGTCAAATTATATTTTTAGAAGTATGACAGGCAATGTACAGAGTAAAACAAAATTTTTAATGTATCCAAGGTTTGTGCAAGCAGTGCTAAATGAGTTTCAACTGCAACCCCACACAAATGTATATCAAATCAGTTGCCTCAAGCCTAAAGTTTTTCAAAATTTGAACAAAGATGGCAATATGATTTTTACACCTCTCCTACCCCAAATGCTTGCTAAAATTACAACTGAACAAAACACACCCATAATTAATGTTCCAAACATTGATTATACCCCACCAGTTTCAAGAACCTATTAGAGAAGGCCTAAACAGTCAACTCCTCTTATGACAACACATCAAGTTTCTGAACCTTATGGTCTAGGAACAAGCAGTGGTGGTTCTAGACTTCAACCTAGTCCAACTAGGGAGGAGTCTGAACCTTTGCCCCATGATTCACCTCTCCTAACAGGTAACACAGTTGGAAGTGATGAGGACAGTGGGAACCAATTGGAATTGATGGTTTTGTGTACCAAGTTAGCTAAGCAGGTTGAATCTCTACAGAAGGATTTGGCACATGTCAAGAAGCAGCATGCCAAAGAAATTAAACATTTACAGGCAGAGATTCAGACCTTAAAGGAAGAGATGCAAGGGTTGATAAAGCACAAGAGGACTGCAAAATGGTGATTTCATCTTCATCCTCACCTACTGATGGTGATTCAGCTGATCATGATTTGGGGACTTCTCCCAAACAGGGGAGGAAAACAAGTGCTGACACTGAGGGGAGGAAAATTGTTTTTGAAGATGAAGGAGATACAAGTAAAGGAGCAAAGGAAGCTGATACTCATGGAGAGCAACTTGAAGATCAAGACATTTTCTAAACTGCAACTGACTTTACCACTGGTTTTATTTCCACTGTAGAGCCAACTTTTGTCACTGCAAGTGAAGAATTTGATAAATTGAAGAAAGACAAGGGTAAAGCAGTTATGGAAGATGTAGAGCAAACTGGAAGAAAGATTTCAAAGAAAAGACAAGCACAGATTGTTCTTGATACAGAAATTTCTGTAAAGATATCTGAAGAACAAATGGCTGAAAAGAAAAAGCTTGAAGAATTGGAAGTTGCAAGCTTTATGGAAGCTAAAAGATTGGATAGAATGGAAGAAGATCCACTTTCCACTGTTCAACCTACAGTTCTTAGAGAGAAGACTCCAGAGTTTAGTTATGTTCCTACTGAAGAAGATATTGAATTCTTGATTGCTAATAATACATAAATCAAGAAAAAGGCAATTGACCTGGTAGCTGATGCATCCTTAACTGAGGAACAAAGAACTGCTCAGTTGAAGGATTTTATTCAAATGAAGAACAATCAAGCACTTGAAGATGTGATTAGTACAGTCAAAAAGGGTCAAAAGAAATCAAGACAACCTACCAAGAGACAAATCCTTTCATATATGAAAACTTATTATTGTCATGTTGGTGGTTGGAAGATGCATCAATTCAAAGGAATGTCTGATGATCAAGTTGAAAAGGCTTACTACAGAACTCAAAAACAAGATAAAGATTTTATTGCAATGGGCTCTGAAGAAGAAGCAAGAAGATTTCCTAGATTGTAGAGAAAGGCCAAAGTAAGTGATTCTCAAATTGTTAAGAAGACTAAGGTTGATGAAGATCAAACAATGTCTACTGAGAAGGAAATTCCTACTGAGAAATTCACTGAAGATCAATTGACTGGAATGATTGTGATTGAAGAAAGAGATTTTTATCCAGAACCACTGCAAGTTCGACATCCTATTATTGATTGGGAAGTTTTCACTGCTAGCAATTTTGCTCCATCATGGAAGATCACAAGGCTGGGAGGTGAAACTTCATCATTCATGACATTTGAAGATCTTATTAAAGCTTTTGACAGAGATGACCTTAATACATTATGGAGGTTAGTTCAAGAAAGGTTTAATGCTCAAGATCTCAAATATACTAAGGAGATGCAGTTATGGGTGAATCTTAGAAGGCTCTATGAACCAAATGTTGATGATGACTTCTGGAAAACCTTATTCACATGTTTTGGTACTAAATGGTTTTACTATGATTCATGTGAAGTTCATCATGTCTCTACAGCTAATGGAGAAGACTTTTTCATGCTTGCTGAGAAAGAATATCCACTCAGAGCTGGAGCTCTTACAGTAATGTTATGCTTACCAATAAGAGTTCATGAAGACACTGAGAAGGTCAGAGCATTGTTACAAAGGCTTCAAGATCAATGTTCAAGAGCTATTCAAAAGTTAAGAAAGAAGTGAAGTGTTTGGTTGAATTCCCCAAATCCTTGAAGATAATGCATATTGAAGAAACTTATTGATTTGCAGAGAAATCATAAGTTTAGGGGAGGATTGTTGGGAATAATCCGTTACCACGGATAGTTGTGGTTTACACTGCTTGGATTAACACTAGCAGTGGAAACGTATTCCCACTGCCAGTACTTTGTTACCACTGCTATTAGTTTATGTTTAGTTAAACGCGTCTAGATAAGTATAGAATAGATCTTGTGTATATTCTATTATGTTAGCTTTATACTTATCTTGTAAAGGACTCCTTGTTGTATAAAAGGAGGTCCTAGGTCATTGTCTTAGGTACTTGTAAATTTACCTACGTATTACACACAAAGGCTTCAAGGTGTAACCCTAGTGATAAGCTAAGATCACTCGTATTATTCATCAATAATATTGGAGCTTAAGTTTTGTGTTTAATCTGTGTTTACATACATTACATCATATAATCCATCTTCTAAATATTACTAAGTAAATTCCGCGTGCTTAATAATATCATACAAAATATCATTGACACAAGGAGTGTGTCTTGATCCATCAAAACCTAAACGAGGTGGAAATCTAACTAGCTATTCTATTCCCCGGCAGCGGCGCCAAAAACTTGATACGCGTACAACGCGCGTTTGGGGTTAAAGGAACTTCCTTTTCGTCGACCAAGTTTTTCAACACCCTAGGCAGTGAACCTAATCGTTGTAGTGTAGTATTAGGGTAAGCCTCGGGAATTGATACCGTTCTCTAGGGGAATAGGAATGCTAGTGAGAAATTACTACGCTAAGGTTGGGGTTGAGGAAGATTATTTTTTTTATCTTTTTTATGTTTTTTAGAAAATGGAAAGGTACGAATCTCGGGGTTTGGATTTGGGGGTTGGTATTTCTACCGATTACTCTACTTATCTAATTAACTAAGCTAAGGGATAGTCTATGTCTAATTGATGTGTGCTCGTATGATGATTAAAAATGTGTTTACTTAGATGTTATTACTCCCTAGTTATCTCCTATTGATGGTTGAATTGTCACGTCCTTATTCTTAACGCGTTGTGTTTCTAAGGTCGTAGGGTATGCGTTTATCCCTAACTCTTTGAAGCTACCTAAGGTTAATGACTATGAAATCTCTAGGATTCATAAACTTAACACTAAGGTTATATTTGGATATTTAGCCTATAATTCCACTAGTAACTATAAGCTAAGGTTCAACAAAGACTAATCAAGCATTAATAACACAACAAATGACCTATCGCAATACTAGGTCAATCAAAATTAAGATAAGAGACAACCAATCAATATTCAATAACTAGGTTTCATATTATCTAAGCAAACACACAATTAAATTAGCCGGACATGGAGAACATGCAAGCATACACACAAACAACTAAAGACATGATTGAATCAATGAAGTAAAACACTTATCTTATTGTAAAATAGGGTATGGAACCCTAAGATACTGCCCAAGACAGCCTTGGTTCGGTTTAGGTTTTTACTCCACAAAACTACCTCTCTAAAAACTGAAAAATTCAGATTCTATATATAGTGCCATTAGGGTTTCATCTTGGCACCGTCAACTCTGTGACGGCGTCACCTTATGCTCGTGACGCCGTCGGCTTCAATCTCTGACGTCGTCTAGATCCAAATCTAGGCCGTCTGAGTTGCGACGCCCTACTATTTTAAACCTGATGCCGTCACTTGTAAATTAGCAAGTTGCTCTCTGAGTCGTCTCAAGATGTCTCGTGACGGCGTCGAATTTAAGCAGTGAAGCCGTCCCCTTTTAATTCCAGCAGCTTGGGTGTCTCGATTCTTGACTTTGGCCATTTTCTTCATATATTCACGCCTTTTCGTCCGAATAAGTGTCATTCCAGCAATTTGCCTTTAAGAGACCTAAAAAGTGAAAACGAACGAAATTAAGTAGTAACGGATACAAAAGTGATCAATTAAGGGCTTAAATGACCCCTCAAAAGTGTACCTTTTAAATCCTTATCATATTTCATGATCCGGTTTCTTAACTTCAAAGCTTGAACTTTGGGCGGACGGTAAGTGGTGATGACTTGGTTATAGATTTAGACTATCTGCTTGATTTTTATTTTACACCATTTATATATCCCATGTCTTATCCTACCCTTTGGTGTCTTGGCCATGGATTTGGTCATGTATCATTGATTTTTTCCACTTCGCCGTGACATGTTAGTAATGACGAGTCACCCTTAACCTTTTTCGTGTCTACCCATATTGCCTTCAAAAATTGTTTAGCCCTTAACTCTAGTGGTGGAGATTTGTGTAACCGCCAAGCTTATGATAGAATACATGCTATGACTGTGCGATTGAGTGATCACCCCAAAATTGACACTTAGAATAGTTGAGAGATTTTAGTGGTTCGTTCCCATTTCGTGAGGTGTTTGGCTTTGTTTTATTCTAGCATAAAGGATTTGTAAACTTATATTTTCTAGGTTATTGCAGATATCTTTTTAGGAATCTATCTAATAAGGTCTACTTGAGGGCAAGTAGAGTTCAAGTGGGGGGATATTTGATAACATCAAATTATCCTGAATATTAAGTGTCAATTTCCCCCGATAATGCTTGTAATTTATATCATTTATATGGATTTACGCTTGTTTTCCATTATATTCCACTTTCAGGTAAATTACGAGCATTGGAGCTAAAGAGACGCGGAATTGGAGAATTATTAAAGATTTATCATAGTATGCTCACTTTGAAGAAGTTACGGCATAACTCATCTCTCACATTACGCCGTAACTAAAGCGTGACTCAGAAAGCCAACTTATCAGAAGATTACGACGTAACTCTTCCAAAAGATTACGACGTAACTATATTAGGTCAAATGAGGTTCCGCGCCGCTGATAATTACGCCGTAACTCATGCATAAACTACGGCATAACCAAGAATTATTTAAGATACGGCGTAACCACTTCTAAGGGTACGCCGTAACCAGCAGATCTAGTGCAATTTACGAAGAATTAGATGATTACGGCGTAACTATTTTATTAGTTACGCTGTAACCAAGATCTGGCCTATAAATACCCCACAATTTCCAGCATTTCAAAGCATCCCATTTCACACACCACAACCAAAGAAC
Organism: Chrysanthemum seticuspe; assembly: GCA_019973895.1. Classification (NCBI taxonomy): domain Eukaryota; kingdom Viridiplantae; phylum Streptophyta; class Magnoliopsida; order Asterales; family Asteraceae; genus Chrysanthemum; species Chrysanthemum seticuspe. Next base: position 247,805,191 of record BPTQ01000005.1, on the reverse strand, counting down.
TTGGGAAGAAGCCAAAGGCAGGTCTAGAGGAGCATACGGAGCTATCTCCAAGGGAGAAATCACTCCCCTACGATAAGCATTAGCATTTTATCTTTTCTTTACTTTCGATTCATGTATTTCGTAACATTAAATATTGAATTGATTTTGTGGAAAACTAGAAGGGGGGGGGGTTGAATAGTTTTACCAATTAAAACTTCCATATTAAATATTTAGATCGACTTATGTCAATCTATTTGGATGTATGTGTTGGATGTTGATAAACAAGCATATAAAAGTATGTATTGAAAAGATAAGAGTAAGAAGCACAAAACCACAACGCGAGTATTTATAGTGGTTCGGCTACAAGGACACCTTTCTTGCCCTACTCCACTCCCCGAGTCACCTACTCCAGAGTTCGTAATCACTACACCAACTCCTTATGGCGGAGAAGCCTTCACAACGTCGCCTACCCTTTTTTCGGTGCTAGGCTAACCACCGGGTTCTTTCACTCCAAGGTGAACCACACCTACACAACGTCGCCTACCCTTTATCAGGTACTAGGCTAACTACCTAGTTCTTTCACTCCAAGGTGAACCACACCTACACAACGTCGCCTACCCTTTATTAGGTACTAGGCTAAGCACCTAGTTCCATTGCAATGGAAGAACTACTACCCAACACTACACCAACGACTAATCCCAAAGGAGATCCACTCCTTTTTACAACATCATCAAGGATATCAATATCCTTGGATCTAGTACTAGTCTATCTTGTACATCGAAACACACCATATCGAATGTACATCTAAGGCAACTTTCACTAATGCCTTTAACTAGATCTTCAAGACACCCTTCACTAATGTCTTGTGTCTTGACTTCTAAGAACCCTTCAATAATGCTTCTAGTCTTGACTTCTAAGCGCCTACTACAAGTGCTTATGATATGGACGATAGATACCCTTCACTAATATCTTCGTCTTGACACTTGAGACATCTTTCACAAGTGTCTTCAAAACTTCTTAGGAAAAGAAAAACAATCATCAACAAGAAGACTTAAGTAGTCTTGATGATGAGGAAGCATGTCAACTCATGGGCTTGAGCTTGCTTGACTTCAAAGGTGGTGATCTCGCCTTTAAGAGGAACCTAGAAGATCACACAAAAACAAAACTACAAACATAGATCTCTTGGATCTGAGGTTAGATAGTTTTTAACTCTAGGGGAAAGTGTGTTAGAAATGGGTAAGCAATAATGAAGAAATGGCTCACTATTTATAGAAGAAAAAATCTACTGTTCCCCGGATCCCTCCCACAAGGGATCCGTCTAGCGTAAAGCTAGGGATCCGTGGGACGCTCCTCTTTACCCATGGGTATTTTGGTCATGGGTCATGGGTTGATCCATGGGTCTTTAGCTAGATACAATGTATCTCTTGAGTGCAATGCACCTAGTCACATGGGCATGGGATAAAACCATGGGTTATGGATATCATCCATATATGATATAAGCATGATGTCATGCAATGGTTTATGGGTCAAGCTCCATGGGTCATGGGCTTTGGGTTGTACCCAACTACATTCAATGTATTTGCCCAATGGGTTATGATACTTAAATTTCTACCCATTTATATTACCCAATATACTACATACTAGTTATGTGTATATTTAACCCAAATATGTAAACACTAGTTGTTGTACATATGTAATATTAAATCATAAAATCACTTATACTTGTTTTAGTGTTTTATGTGAAAATGTGAATATGTTAGAAACTATTAGTTCAAACCATTTACGTATATTATTTGTTTCGTTAAAATGATTTTACGTTTGTTATTGACAAAACATTAGAAGATCGTAAAATATAAATAAACGTTTTTACGGCTTATTTGTATTAATAATCTCCCCCTTTTTGTTGATGACAAAACATAAAATTATTCTAAGGAAAAGCTAAAATTCGTAAAAGTTTGAATTTGTAGTTTTTACTTTCTTATCCCCCTTTTTGTCGAAACAAAAAGAGCTTCGAAAGAAAACTAACGCAATGTTTTTAAGAAAAAACGTGTGAAAAATAGAAAAGAAAAATTAGAGAGCAAGTAACAGGAAAGGATCTCGTCTTAACTCCCCCTTGACAAGTCCATCCCTATGTAAGGGCGTCAAGAAATTAATACTAAGCTAGTTAGTTTGCAACTAAGTTTGCAAAAGATTTCGTCTATGTGACGAATGTGCTCCCCCTTGATGATTGTAATTTTGCAAAGGGATGTCATGAAATGTAATCCTAATATTGCAAGTAATTTGCAATGTATTGCTTTGACACAAAGCTCCCCTAGCTTTAGGGTGTCAAAGTCTTTATGTGTAAATTGAATAACTACAAAACAAAGGTTAGAAAACAAGTATAATTCATAATTTCCTGCAAATATGGTCCAAGTTAGTAGAAAATTAGTTTTCTATATCACGGATCCCATAGTTCCCTCTTTGTAGGGATCCGTCTAGGCAAATATGAGGGATCCGTCTGGCTGATGATCAATTTCAGCAATGGTGATATAACATATTATGTTAATATCAAAGTGAGATATGTATTATAGAACATACTCATATACACAGAAATATAGCAAGTAGCATGTATTCTCATTTAATAAAACTAGAGATATGATATACATGACTCTAAAAAATAAGAAAATGATCGATACATGACTTGGAATTACTAGACTTGTCTAAGTAACGCTTGAAACTAGGACACCACTAAAAATCCACTAGCTCAAGTTTGTTTAGGTTTAATCTCGTCGAAACGTTCGAGGAGGTGATAGAACATGAAACGTTGGTCTTCTTGTACTTCATGTATCAAACTTTCAACATGTTGACAATGATAACAATCTTTGTCATGGCTAGGTAGTGGTGGTGGAAGAAATGAAATTGCTTGATGCGAAGGATCAAGTGAAGCGGCTTGTGGAGCCTCAAACGATGGAGGGATTGGTGGAGGCGCATTTGAGAATGGGTCGACCAAGAATGATGGTGGTGGTAGAGAAGTGTCAACTTCCATATGGTCGGGTGGTTGACTTTGATGATTTCTCATAATCCAAATGGGATTATATGATGGAAACGGCGAAAAGGAAGCCGGAGCTAATGTTGACTCAACACCTTGATTTTGTACCATTATTCCTCCTAATGAGGAGAATGTTGTCGGCGGGGGAGGATGAGATGGCCTAGGAGGAAAATCCTCTAAATTGTAGAGGTGTGGTGATGATAGTGGAGATGTAAAAGAATTAGCTCTAGGAACCAATGGTGATGGTTTAGTGGAAATGATATTGTTTGGCCTAGGAGGTATGGTGGTGTTTGGCAGAGGTATTTTTGTAGGTACTATCCTTTTAGGAATTGGTTTGATTGGTTGAGAGAAGATCCTTGTATTTGTTGGCTTGACCGGAGATGATTCGGTTGAAGAGATTTCGTGTACAACACGAGCAATTTTCTTGGGTGGTTCTTTGGTGGATATGTTACTACTTGGAGTTTTCCTCATGATGAGATGATTTCAAGAAGTTTGTAAGGGTTTCTTAAGTGCTAAAAATTAGGATGAAGGTGATGACTATGGAAGTCCTAACATGGTGGTTTATAAAGCAAGAAATTTGGCAAGTGCATTTAAGCCTTAAGCCATTAAAATTTATTGGAATGTGATGATTAACATGCACAAGAGTCAACTTCAGAGTTTGTACTGATCTAGGAACTCATTTAAGATGAGATGGAGTGTTTAAGTTATAAAGATGAGCTTGAAATGATTGTTTTAGCTAGAGTTGATATAATCTGTCATCCGGATCCCACGGTTCCCTCCTAAGAGGGATCCGTCTAGGCTAATCCTAGGGATCCGGCTCTCAGTAGCTATGAAAGAGTAGAAGTGATGTTTCTAAGGTCTAAGATCTATATCATCTTAAGTGTTTCAGTCCTCCTAAATGTTTTAAATGAAGGGGTGCTTAAGTACTTGAGGGTAAGTGTTGTAGCAAATGATTGCTTTGTATGGAAGAGATTGGAACTTTCATGAGTACCAATAAATGAACAAAGATGACACTATAGATTTTGAGAGTGTCAAATGGAGCTAAGTGGTCCTAGAGATCAGTTAGTGACTTAGATTCATGCTTTGGAGAATATCCTAAAGGCTTAAGATGGAAAAACTAGAATTTGATCAATTTCGACCAATTTTGACGTAAGGATGATTATGATCAATTTTGCTATAAAAAGATTTCCAAAGTTAGATATGAGGGATCATGTGAAAAATGATGTGTGAGTTTGAGAGCGGAAGAGTAATGGATTTAAGTGAAACAATAGATCTACAAGAGTCTTTGAGTGTGATCTATGTGTGAGTAGGAAAGATTCACTTAACTTGATAAGGACTTAATTTGCCTTAAGACACTATGTCTAGCTTAGTGTGAGGTGTTCTAAGGACATGTTTGAAATACAATGTTTGCAATTGCATTTTCTGTTTGCCGGATCCTATGGTTCCCTAAGTGTAGGGATCCGTCTAGCACAACCTTTGGGATCCGTCCATCTGCTAAGAAGAACCTTTACTAAAGGTATGCAATGATCTTTGACAATGCATTATATTCCAAGGTTAGTTAAAAGGGATTCTAACACTAAGATATCAAATGTAAGATGTTTTATTTCATGAAGGAAATTGGATTACATTGATAAAGCACGAGTACAAAAAGGATTGATCCTATTTGAAATACTACTAAGTTCCTTGAGTTTTTTCGCTAGAAGGATCATCACGTGGTTGATGAGTGTTGGTGGAATCAAGAATGAAGAAAGTCTTCATGAGAGATATTTTTAGCGGTTCCATCATCTTGTTCACAAGTACGTACAACGGACTTTGAAATTGAGGATGAAAGTGCATAACGTTATGATAGAGGCGCGTCAAGAACATTCCATAAGGGATGAGTTTATCTTGGAGCCTTGAAGATTTACAATTCGCCTTGCGAAGAAGTAGGCGAGATTGTATGGTTGTTGTGTTAGCTAACAATACATTATGTGAGCACAACAAGCGGGAAGGATTTCTCGATTTCCCCTAAGACTCCAAACATTTTCACGTAGGATGAGTGCAATGGGTATGTACTCTTCTCGAATGTCCCGTGTGAAGATAATGTTTGGATCGGAGTAATATGGTCAAGGTTTGCATATTATGCGATTTAAATCTTCCGGGGAGGGTATGTGTGAACAATATGGGCTATTTTCTTCACGAAAGTTGAAGAGAGAATCAAGATACCAATCTTCGGTGAAGGCACATTGTCCATGATTTGGAATCCGGAGGATGTGAGCAAAATGCCCAAGGGTTAAAGTAAACTTTTGGTTTTTGATATAAAACCAAAGAGATAGAGAGCGATCCTCGTTACGAACGAGTTCAACTTGACAGAAGAATTCCATTATGAACCTTGGACATATCTTCTCGTTGATTTCAAGAAGACATTCTAGTCCTATGGCTCGGAAGGAGGTATTGATACCTTCTTCGAATTGTAGAGAGGTGTCTACAATACGTCCTTCGTGGAAGTGATGGTTTTCGAGATTATTGAACCCACGGACATGATTGCCAGGTGTGTTGGGCTCAAGGGAGATGTTCGGAGTGTAGACGCTAGTGAGTGAAAAATAGAACTCATATTCATGCGTCATAGTTGAACTTATAGAAATGATGAGTTAATAGAAAGTGATGTTTGTGGTCAACCAATGATTATCTAATGTTTTTACTAGATTTTTATTAACAATGGTTTTTAACAACAATGATATTTAACTCACTTATGGTTTTGACATTCAAGTGGACTATTACTTTTAGAGAGAAATTGGTTTTTAATTTTCATGAAAAACTGTTCTCCAGTAGTACGGTTCCCATGGTTCCCTTTCAAAAAGGATCCGGCTAGTCTTTCTTTAGGGATCTGTGGATCTGGAGAAACAGAAACAGATTTCTTTGATGAAAACATAGGTTTTTAGATCTCATAGTTTTATACCAAGATATGTGTTTTAGCCTACATTTTCTTTTAGCATGCATACATGACTTCTAATGTATCACGAGAGAATGAAATAAAATAAAAAGAAATGATAAACACATTATGATAATAACCTATATAAACTAGACTATTAGTAATATTTTATTTCAATGCTAAGAATGATACAAATGATTGGGTATATAACCCCAATGTAGATTAACAAAACAAAGTAAATGTCTCTGTATGAGAACTTCGTCATAGGGAACACAAGAGCGATGAGTGTTAAGACGGTGAGCACGAGGGCGATGTAAACCATCTTGAAGACGATCCTTCTTGGTTTCGGTTGAGATGAAATTGAGAGGAAGAAGAAGTTTTGAATGAAAGGAAATTTTTTGAAATTGGAAGATTTGAAAAAGTGGGGATTTGATGGAGAGGATGACGGTGGGAGTATTTATGGGAAAAGATGAATTTTTGATATTTGTGTTTTTTGTTTATATTATTAGAAAGATATAATGTTTGGATTAGATGAAATAAAATACAAATTATATAATCCCCGACTTTGAACGAAAAGGTAACACGTATGTGAGAAAAAGCTTCCTAATGAAGCTATATGTAAAAAGCATGTATATGCACAAAGGATACTCAAATAAATACTTAGGTAAGCATACTTATTTATCAAGCTAATGTCATATAGAGATAAGTGGAAAGTCATACCTCGAATGCACTTAGGAATGTCTTTACAAATGACACAACAAATGTCAGAAGACAATTCCAGCTCCTTTATGCTTAAGATACCTTCTTAGGGAAGGTAATCTTATTATCAAGCAATTCCTATGGCTTGATAGATGTGAGCTTTAACTAATCAACATGACAAAGAAGATTAGTGCAAAAATAAAAAAATAAAATGTTGTCATCTAGTCAACATCCAACAAGAGAGTTTTAAAAATCATGGTGTTTATTTTTATAAAAGACCTTCTTTTTAGTTTTCAATTAACTATGGATCGTATCAAGTTTTTAAAGTACAATATACATCAAGAAACTTGGTAATGAAGCTCTGATGCCAATTGTGGAAAACTAGAAGAGGGAGGGGTTGAATAGTTTTACCAATTAAAACTTCCATATTAAATATTTAGATCGACTTATGTCAATCTATTTGGATGTGTGTGTTGGATGTTGATAAACAAGCATATAAAAGTATGTAATGAAAAGATAAGAGTAAGAAGCACAAAACCACAACGCGAGTATTTATAGTGGTTCGGCTACAAGGACACCTTCCTTGCCCTACTCCACTCCCCGAGTCACCTGCTCGAGAGTTCGTAATCACTACACGACACCAACTCCTTATGGTGGAGAAACCTTCACAACGTTGCCTACTCTTTTTCACTGTGTTTCTCACAGTAAAAAGAAAACCCAAGCCGCCATTGTTCAAGAAAACTTGCAGTTGCAATCCAGAAACCAACCTATTTCAAAGGTAGCCGCGCGTGCGCTTTCTCAAAAAACAACAACACCATGGTTAAACAATTGTCTGACTTCACTTCCCACCTTACCGAGGGCGATCTCTTAGTATTCACCTCGGATTACTTTATACCCCTGGACGTGCATCCGGTTATTCCAGGTGCGCGGGCATCTATTGCGGACTTCCCTGAAGGGAAAGTGGGAGTATATACACGTTTTTTCGAATTCGCGAATCAACGTGTGCCCCTGTCCTGCTTTCTGTGCGAAGTATTAAACTATTACAATCTGCACATATCCCAGTTGCACTGCATCGGTGCGGCTAGAATTACCAATTCTTAGGTGAATTGCCGTTTACTGGCGATTAACCCAACCATCCACCTATTCCGCGCCTTCTATCACACGACATAGGCGCATGGGTGGGTATCCTTTGCTAAGCGCGCTGGTAGACTTCAGTGTTACACTGATAAACTAGACTCGCTTAGGAATTGGAGGGAGTTCTTTTTCTGGGTAGATGACACATGCTTTCCGTGGCATTATAATTTTTATACCCGGGGTACGTTAGAGAGGGATGAGTGCCCCTTGCCTGGATCTTATGTCGCTGAGGATGCGGAACTGATAAATGCTAACCACATCCCCATTAGTTCCTACCCAGAGGAATTTTTGGTGCATATGGGCATCAGCCGTAATTTTTTTGGTATGCCGGATGAGATGCCAATTTTCTTAGGCACCAATGGCCAGGGTGGGTACTCATTCTTCCGCACCCCTTATTGTAATTAATGTGAGAGTTTTCTGCCTTTTTCCGCGCATTATATAACTTATGTTATTTGTTGTCTTTCCTTGCGCAGAGATGGATCTATTTACCGTGGTGCATCTAGCAAAGCCCGTTGAGGTAAAGACAGGGGTACGGCCCTTAAAAGAGGGTGAAGAGCCGATACTGGACGCCACCGCAGGGCATACCCTGGAGTTGAACGTAGGAGAAGCAGGGACCAGTTCTTCCGTTGCAGTAGAAGCGACGACGTTGCAAAGCGTGCCAAGCCCGCGGGTGCCCTCCCCAAGAGCTCAGCAACCACCCGTAGCAGTGGCGCAGCCCATGGACGAGGAGGTGGAGGAGCAAGAGTCCGGGTTAAAACGCAAAAGGACGCTCGGAGAGGATGGCGCGAGCTCTTCGAGGAAGAAACGCCCTGTGGTCTTCAATGTGGAATCATCTGCAAGTAAGGCTGCGTCATCGCACTGATGTGCCCGGTAGGTGCAAGTTTTAAATTTATAAAAGGTGAATTACCAATTTTACCAATAACACATACGAGCAAGTATACTCGTCCGTTATAGCAAGATTATGAAGGTAAGTCGGGATCGTTCGCAGGGATTTGAGTGAATCAGGGCACAAGTTTGAATTAACGGAGTCTATCAAAAACATATAACAAAGCAAATAGATATAATGAAATTCAGATGATTAAAAACTACACTTGCTCAAACTAGTATCATATCATAGATTAATGTGATTGTATTAACTACTTAACATGTTGGTTGTGATAATTAGTTGAAAACTAATCTATTGTTCTTACAAGTTAAACCTTCGTCAAGATTTTAGTTCATAAAAACAAGCTTTAAGTTTAACCAATCAATTCAAGATCAATTCAAGTTTCATAAGTCTACTTTCATAAACTTAAACACAAAAACATCCACTTGTTCATCAAATTGCTTAAGAAATGGTCAATACAAAAGGTATCCGATCATAGACAAAAGGCTACAATTAATTTTCAACAACTAATCTTACGACCATTTAGATGTTTCCAACTAATCCAATTTGATAATTAAAAAGCATTTCTATTACAACCACACCTTAGTTCCTTTGTATAATCAAGAATAATGGGTAAAAACAATCATCCATAGACAAAATGATTATGACTAGTTGAATAATACGAAGTTCTTTCGACCCCAACGATAGTTACCAATTAGCCAAACTTGATTACCAAATGTCACTATGAAACTTTAGCACAATTGGATCTTAGAATCAACTGTTTGGTTCGGAATTGGAGGACTTTAAGCAGGAATCTTTAGGTCTCTTCAAACCTCAAGGTATTCAAGGTGGCAACCTTCGGTTTTGTGATTCTTCAGGTGGTGCTAGGAAACCCTTAGTAATGAAGTAGTAAACATTAGAATAAGGTTCGTAACATTCTGAAAATTAGTACAAAAGATTACTAGTTTCAATACTCAAATACAAGTACAAACGATACTCACCGATCAAAGAAATATGTGAACGAATTTACTACAACTAATAATATACTAATCAATCACTAACATAATTGTACAAAATTAAGTTAAAGTTCAACTAAGATTCTAGGTTAACACGATTTCAAAGTATCACTGTAAACCATTAGTTCAAACCGATTAACCATTGATAGCAACCCCAGCTTTCTTGAAGCATAATAAGTTGATCAGTATTAGTAAAACAG
>BPTQ01000005.1:247651235-247789709 GCA_019973895.1 Chrysanthemum seticuspe | reverse complement strand
ATTTATATTGTATAAGTTTCACTTTTTATTTTGTGCGTTTACGTAAATTTTTATTTAAACGTACGTTTTAGGTTTTAAACGTTCATCACTTTAAATATAGTGATAGCGTTTATTTAATAGATTTTATCTTTTTAACTTTCTTTAATTTGCATTTAAGCCCCTGTAGTTTATGGGCTTTTTCCTTAGTTATAATCATCTTCAAATCTCTGTATCCGTTCAAATCTCCCGATCACTAAACGTTTGATAATCCATTGTACAGCTCGTTGGGACATAACGACCCGGGGAAACACTGTACTCCCCAGATCTTCATTGCATTGATTTCGTGCTGAAGCTGTTTTAAGTTTCTTGCTTGCGTGAGAAAACTTGACTGTTTGGCGCGCATCAATCATCATATTCATTCTTTTGTTTCTAATACCATATTAATAAGAATATGGATCTCACTCATTTCTTAATTAACTATTCTGTTTCTCGCTTTATATGATTGATTAAGATTACCAATTCTTCTGAACATATTCCAGAAGACCTTGGGTATGGCCATACAAACATCTTAACAATCCTACGAGGGGCCCAATAGTATTATACTTCAAAATAAATTTGAAGGAAACAAATCCCATTTTGACTACAAGCAGGATTCATAAATTTCGCAACACTTCTGAAAACAACCCTTATAACTACCAGTTACGTATAGCGTTAGATTGCTTCACAAAAATGCACTACATCCATGACATATCTCTTGTATCTCAAGTCAGAGGATAAATATCCATGATATTCTTAATGACAAAGATCCATAAAGTATTATCATGCGGGTGGGATAAGTCCTATATTCAATTCATTGAATATTATCTGAAATTAGTCATGCTACGCATCAATATACTTTCAAGTATATTCTAACTAATACTCAGATTTGTCTTAATTCAATATCATTCCCATGTTATTGATTGACAACGGACTATTTAGAATAACTTAAGTTATTCAAGGATTTAAACATGCAAATATAGGATACAATATTATAAATGAAATTAAACGTATACCGTACTTTAATTCATTATAAATAATAATTGTTCAACATTCTTTATCCAAATACTAAATAGATCAATGCATGATAATACTAGTTAATGAATTTTTCCACAAGTCATGAAAATCATACTTGTTGACAAGGCATAATTTCAATTAACTTTGATCTATAGGAATTTTGAAAATACTTATTCCAAGAATTCAATAAGTGAATTTCTTGTATATGTTTACACATATCTTGATATTGTCATATCATTCCATAAGGTGCGTGATAACCTGAACCACCCTTTTATGACAATTATCTTTCAAAACTTTAAAGTTTTAAAGTATTCTTTATTCTTTAATGTATAATGCAACTATGCTCTTAGTTGAGCATAACTAGTCATCATCAAGGATACCATGACTAGAATTGAGTGTCATCTCAATTATACCAGCATCATTGTGTACAACAATATGCTCTTTAAATATCCGTAAACTTTGAACAGTTATAGTGTAATGTTGGTGCCTACCAAAACTCAAGTTTGTCGGCAATGACAATTATGAAACAATTGCCATATTTTCATCCATCGAATCTAGGAGCATCTCCAGACTGTGGAATGTGATTCTAAATCCAAACATATTCCTTTTAAAATATTTATTACACTAACAACTTTCAATGTTGTCAAATCATCTTGTAATCAAGCATGACACAACAATCTTACAGCATGATGTACATGATGAATCTTCAAGTTAGACTTTAAGATCTCATTATATATCCGTCATGTTCTATTAGACTCATTTATTTTACCGCATATGTTTATAGTAATAACCATATATTCCAAGGTTGTATGTCTTATTTTCAAATCTTACAAACGAAGTTTCATTCCCAACTAAAACTTAATTTAAGTGGAATGTAGTTGCCCATACAACATATAAGATTTAAGAAAATAATACTCCCACTAGCTTTCAGGAATATTTATGAGCAATCTTATTTTAACTATTAAATCAAACATGGATTTAATTTTAAACATAAGAATCATCTCCTAGATGCATGCATATATCCATTCATGGATTCTTGCAGTTTGTACGTATTCAAAGATTATTTGAATTCATAAAACTCCTTTGCATTACTTATCGTCCTCGCAAAAGTAATTCCAAAACAAAGAGTTTTGATATTCATTGTCAAAATTTCATATCAATGAAACTAAGTATGACAATTATAATCTTTATACTTCTATTTAATGTATCTAGGAAAGAATATTTAATCATAGTTAATTGTTTAAGTATGATTAATATGATTGTCACTAGACATGCATTAAATATGTGTACAATATTGTCCATATGATTTCTACACAAAAAATTAAACCACTAGGGTTTTCATCCTTTGAAGCAAATCATCTTCATTAAGATAAACCAAGTATCTAAAGTTGATTATCTTTATGGACAGCATCTCTACATTCATAGTATGATTGATTTACCACAATTCAACATTTGGTAAATTCATCATTATGATTAACAGGCTTACCATGATCCTGTAACTCATATTCCTCGGCATATTAAATATCTAAGATATCCTTACGGATCTATGAATGACAATTCCATCATTTAAGGTCTATCATTTACATGTTTAGCCTCATCATGATATTTGCTAGTGCATTTTAGAAGATTATGTATTTTGTAATTCAATCTTTCAAGATCTAAATAAAACTCCCACTTGCCTTTTAAAAATTTAAAGATTACCTTTAAATAGTTTAGCAAGTAGAGCAACAATACATTGTTCTCTTTTGGGATATTACAAAAAATATTGACAGTTCCTAACATTAGTTTGTTACAACTCACTCTGTAAAACCTGAAAATTTAAAATCCGAATAAAGACTAAAATACCCTTGGAACTAAAGATTATAAAATACGTAAAATATATTTATAACACTTAAAGAAATAAAAAGATTTACTTGTGAATATTTTAAAAAAAAAAAAACCTAACTAAAATATATTACGTAATTGTTTTGGTACGACGAAGAGTTAAAGTTTCGTAAATGATTTGGGTCGCGTTTGGTTTGTGTTCGTGAGCCAAGGGCCGAAGCCCAAGGTGTGGCGTGAGGTGGTGTGACCGGTTGGACCAAAACCCAAAACCCAACCCAATTACTTTCCTAGTTTAACTCAAATACTACAACTATATATACTATACATATTCATTAAATTGGAACCCTAGTTATTTTGCTCTCTTTTTTTTCTTTTTCTCCCTATTCGGCCGAGACTCCCAACACACCTTTGGTGTCGATTTTGCTCAACCAAGTTAAGGTATATTGTTTATTTGTCTTCCTTTAACGTACCTTGCGTGAATATGTTAAGTTATATTTGTTTCGTAGCGTTTTCCTTGTTTCTTTTTGTGGCCGAGAGATGGTGAACCGAAACCAAGACAAACCCTAACTCATTTAACTTCTAAATAATAAGAGACATGTAACGTAAGATGTGTTATTGAATCGAGTTATGTTTGTGACGTTTTAATAATGGCCGAACCATATTAAATAGGACCGAACCATGTTTTAATTTTCGAATAATGAATATAACTTAATAACTTGAGTAAGTAAAGTATTTAGATGAGTTAAAACATGTGTATAAACCCTAATAACCGAAACCCTAATTTGAATTGAATTACATATGAGGTTTTTGAAGATGCATTAATTAAGTAAAGGTTATGTTAAACATAAACCCTAGTTTTGATATGTTAAATTATTAAGTTATGATAAACCCTAATAGAGTAAATGCGTAGTTAATACGAGCAATAAGTAAATTGTGTGTCACATAAAATCATAAACATGTACGTTGAAAAATAAAAAGGAAAGAGTATTATGTGACGAGTTAGGTTAAGTAATTAGTCATTAAAAGACTAAACATATAGGCACATATACATTAATGAGACATTAAAGAATGAAACCCTAAACGTTAATAAAAGATATATAAACCCTAATTTACTATATTGATATTAAAACATTTAAGTATGGAAACCCTAAAATATTAAAAGATCATTGTGACGATTTCGGAATCATTAATAATATATACGACATTAATGTATATAGGTTCTGTGAGGAAGGAGTAATTCTTTGCTTCCCTGTTTCGACTTTTGATCTTTTGCTTTCGAATAAGGTACGGATATTCTGACCTTTTCAGTAAAGGTTTCGTATGAAGTTTCTTTTCGTTTTCATATTAGGATTTCCTAAACCTTTGCTATGAACCCTAATGTGTCTATTTGAGCTGTTGCTTATCTGAACTTTGATTTTTGAATCATAAAACCTTTGATTTTGAACTATATGATATGAAGACTTTGATTTTGAAAACATGATTAAACATTTGATAAAATATGATCTATGTCAGTTATGACATTCTTTTTGATCTCTGATAGTTTGACACCCGAGCCAAATATTAACTAGTCATGGGGGTTCCATGTCCGTGTCAGCAAATGCACTTCTGACATGACTCTAGGGCAGTAGAGTGATGTTCTGCCACGTCCCTTATCTGTTATCTGTATGAGCTCAATTTGAATTATATTATGAATATTTGTCTGTGGGGCGTATGGATGCATCCTAGATCTGTTATATGCCATATATTATTTGTTATCTGTTATATGTTATCTGATGATTGATGCTGCGTGCATGCACGTCCTTCATAACTCTGGTAGGTCTCCCCTACAAATATGTTGCCTTATGTGATTATGATATGTTTCTGATATGGCATATGTTCTGGGCTTTGAGGTAGTTAAGCTATAAAACTTATTCTGATATTCTGAATTATCTTTTGAAAAGACTATGATTTCACTATCTTTCTTTTACTTTGTTTCGTATTCGATTTTCGTTTCGTATTCTTTTTGTTTGTATATCTGTTCACTGGGCTTTTGAAGCTCAGCCGCACTTTTCTTTTCTTCCGCGGCAGGTATCTAAGCATTGGAGCTGGGTATTGCTTTGGGATGAGTGCTGAGTGGACTTACCTTAGAGATTTAGCTTTGATATTATGATACCATTTAGACTTATGTTTTAGACATTTCTTTTGGAGTTATTTTTCCGCTGGGACCTATGTATTGAAGTCTTTTGATTTGGATTATTTCCATATTTATGTTAAAGATTTCTTTTGGTTTGTATGTTTGCTTTGATATGACACCATTACTTGTGATTCCTTTACCCTTGTGGGGTCGGGGCGTTACAATTTATGGCATCAGAGCCCAGGTTTACGACTTGTAGTCAGGACCTGTGACATATGGAGCCTAGGTTTCGAGACCTTAGAATTTAGGATTTGACCTGTGAGGATTTGGGTAGACTTTAGGATTCCTTCGTACTTCCATTTCGTATCTTACCTTTGTTCATTTTGCTAATCGTTTAGATGGTTCGAACTCGTACTACTGGTGGCGCGGATGGAGATGATGATGCTGTTAACATGGATGTTGCGATTGCGAATGCTCTCAACTCTCTTTTCCCTGGTTTGACTACACCTGAGATGATGGAACAGGTGATCAACAACATTCGTAATCAGAATGGTGCTTCGGGTAGTGGTGGAGGAAATCAACCCGTCGGTATTCATACTTGGCTCGAGCTTTTCGGTAAGCTTAAGCCTCTTTCGTTTAGCACTGCTGCTACTCCTACTGAGGCCGAAGACTGGATCACTCATATTGAGAAGCTGTTTGAAGTACTGGCTTGTGGAGACGAGTTTAAGACTCGTTT
Source organism: Chrysanthemum seticuspe (assembly GCA_019973895.1). Taxonomy (NCBI): domain Eukaryota; kingdom Viridiplantae; phylum Streptophyta; class Magnoliopsida; order Asterales; family Asteraceae; genus Chrysanthemum; species Chrysanthemum seticuspe. The sequence goes on along the minus strand of BPTQ01000005.1, from coordinate 247,784,004 downwards.
GGCTTCATTCAAATTGGAAGGTGATGCTTTGAGTTGGTGGAAAGCATTGAAACAAGCAAGAGGAGGTGACGCTTTTGCTGTGACTTGTACTTGGACTGAGTTTCGGACTATCTTCTATAACCGTTACTTCCCTGATGCTGAGCAGCAAAGGTATGAGAGGGATTATCAGGCGATCTACCAGTTTGATCATGAGAACTCTAATGAGTACATGAGTAGGTTTATGAGGTTGGTGAGTTTTGTTGGAGTGATTGCTGGAGATGGTAGGCGTCAAGCTAAGCACTTCAAGTGGGGACTGAAGAAGTGGGTGTTGGACCGATTGCTTAATATTGAGTATGAGAATGTGTCGGCCTGTAATGATGCAGCTCGTAACATTGAGATCTTTCATGAGGTTTCGGGTTCTAACAAGCGTAATCGCGATGGTGATCGGATTCAAGGTAGGACTCAAGGCAATGACTATAAGGGAAACTTTGGTAGGAATTATGATTCGAGAGGTCAAGGGGATAGGAGTTATGATCAGCGGGGTCAGTCGGGAAGGAATGTTGACACTGGACGTTCTGAGACGAGGGGTCAAGATAATAGAAATGCTGGTAGGAATGGAAGTGATCGTCAGAACCAAGGTAACAATAACCAGCGTTATAACAGGGATCAGCCAGCTAGAGGAACGAATCAGGGTCGTGCGTCAGGATCTTCTAGTCAACAGAGGACATCTGAGGTTTTGCCACCCCCACCTATTTGTACTACTTGTGGAAAGGCTCATCCAGGGCAGTGTTTCAAGGCCACTGGTGGATGTTTTGGTTGTGGTTCCACTACTCACAAGATTAAGGATTGCCCTAAGAAAAATCCGGCAGTTCCTGGAAACTACATCAAGCCGCCAACTACTACTGGACGTGTCTATGCTACTACTCGTAACCAGGCGGAGCGCACTTCAGGTACCATTACGGGCACTCTTTTCATTGATGATTTTGCTGTCTTCGTTTTATTTGATACTGGCGCCACACACTCCATTATATCTGTCACATCTGCTAAGAAACTTAATATGAAGCCCAAACCGTTAACAAATCACTTATCGATTTCTACGCCTATGAAAAATCATGTGATCATTGATCATAAATACGTTAAGTGTCCTCTTCGTTTCGATGATCGTATTCGCTTTGCAAATCTGTATCCTCTCAATATGGTCGACTTTGATATCATTCTAGGCATGGATTGGTTGGCTTACCATAGAGCTTCAATCGACTGCCATGCTAGAACGGTGATCTTTGGAGACGTAAAACATCCTGAATTCGTTTATCACGGTTCTCAACCCCTTAAATCTGTTAAGCTCATTTCCGCTATGAAGGCACGGATCATGATAGCTCATGGGTGCCAAGGTTTTCTAGCATCTGTCAAGGACACATCTTTGGAGAGTCCTAACATTGATAGTCTTTCAGTTGTTTGCGAATTTGCTGACGTTTTTCCGGATGAACTCCCTGGATTTCCCCCAGCTCGAGAAGTTGAGTTTAGCATTGAGTTAATTCCTGGTGCTGAACCGATTTCGAAGGCTCCGTATCGTATGGCACCTGTAGAACTGAAGGAGTTGAAGGAACAACTGCAAGAGATGATAGAAAGTGGATTTATTCGCCCTAGTGTTTCTCCATGGGGTGCACCTGTTTTGTTTGTGAAGAAGAAGGATGGAAGTATGCGTCTATGTATCGACTACCGTGAACTCAATCGTATTACCATTCGTAACCGTTATCCTTTGCCGCGTATAGACGATTTGTTTGATCAACTACAAGGAGCTAAGTTCTTTTCTAAGATTGACCTGAGGTCTGGCTATCATCAGTTACGTGTGAAGGAGCAAGATGTTCCTAAGACCGCGTTTCGTACCAGATATGGTCATTACGAATTCCTCGTTATGCCTTTTGGTTTGACCAATGCGCCTGCTGTGTTTATGGACTTGATGAATCGTGTTTTCCATGAGTTTCTCGACAAGTTCGTTATTGTCTTCATCGACGATATTTTGGTTTACTCTAAGTCTGAAGAAGAGCATGAAGAACATCTTCGTATAGTTTTGGAGATTTTAAGGAAGAAGAAGTTATACGCCAAGTTCTCGAAGTGTGAATTTTGGTTGAGACAAGTTGCTTTCCTTGGTCATATCGTATCAGCTGATGGTATAACCATGGATCCGTCTAAAGTTGAGGCTATCACTAAATGGCCAAGACCTACGACAGTGACTGAGGTCAGGAGTTTTCTTGGACTTGCTGGTTACTACAGACGTTTTGTTGAAGGTTTCTCTCGTCTAGCTTTGCCTTTAACCCAAATGATGAGGAAAGGTGAAAAGTTTGTATGGACGGATGAACGAGAGAAGAGTTTTGAAGAGTTGAAGCGGAGATTGGTGTCGGCTCCTATTTTGACTCTTCCAACTGGTTCAGGAGGATTTCAAATCTACAGCGATGCATCTAAGAAAGGATTAGGCTGTGTTTTGATGCAACATGGAAAGGTAATAGCTTATGCTTCGAGGCAGCTAAAACCTTATGAGGAGAATTACCCAACTCATGATCTTGAGTTAGCTGCGGTGGTGTTTGCGTTGAAGATCTGGAGACATTACTTGTATGGAGAGGCGTGTGATATATTCACTGACCATAAGAGTCTCAAGTATATTTTCACTCAGAAGGAACTTAACATGAGACAAAGAAGATGGTTAGAACTTCTTAAGGATTATGACACCAACATTCAGTACCATCCTGGTAAGGCTAACGTAGTTGCTGACGCACTTAGCCGGAAATCAGGCATTCTTGCGAGTATCAAGATTGAGCCTAGGATTTTGCGTGACTTAGAAGGTTTGGATGTTGAGATGTGTGTACGAGGTTTTGATGGATACTGGGCTAGTATGAAGGTGGAGTCGAACCTTATACTGCAAATTAAAGAAGCTCAGAAAGATGACGGTGAGCTGTGGGCCGTAGCGCAAAATGTTGAAGAAGGTAAGCAAACAGAGTTTAAGGTTGATAATGACGGTATTGTATGGTATGGAGATAGGCTTTGTGTTCCCAATGATCAGGTACTTCGTGAGAAAGTTATGACAGAAGCTCATAGTTCTCCTTTCACTATTCATCCTGGTTCTACCAAGATGTATAGGGATTTGAAGCAGTACTTTTGGTGGAACGGCATGAAGCAAGATGTGGCGACGTTTGTGTCGAAGTGTATGATTTGTCAGCAAGTTAAGATTGAACATCAGAGGGCTAGTGGATTGTTACAGCCATTGGAGATTCCAACATGGAAGTGGGATAAGATATCTATGGATTTTGTGACTGGATTACCTCTTACTAGGAAGAAGCATGATGCGATTTGGGTGGTTGTTGATCGACTAACCAAATCTGCTCATTTCTTGCCAATCAGGAAGGATTATGGTATTGGTAAATTGGCGGAGATTTTTTAGCAAGAGATCGTTAGACTTCATGGTACTCCGACATCTATTGTGTCCGATAGAGATCCGCGTTTTACTTCTCGTTTCTGGAAGGGTTTGCAGAAAGCTTGGGGTACTCGACTTAATTTTAGTACGGCATTTCATCCTCAAACAGATGGTCAGTCAGAGAGGACTATACAGACCTTAGAAGATATGCTAAGGGCTTGTGCTTTAGAATGGACTGGCAGTTGGGACGAATATTTGTGTTTGGTAGAGTTTGCTTATAACAACAGTTGGCATGCTAGCATTAAGGCGGCGCCGTTTGAACTTCTTTATGGAAGGAAATGTAGAGCACCTATTTTTTGGGATGAAGTAGGTGAGCGTTTGATTGAAGGACCGGAAATGATCGAGATCACTAATGAGAAGGTAGCTGTGGCTAGAGAGAAATTGAAGGAAGCTAGGTCTCGTCAGAAAAGTTATGCTGATAAGCATCGTCGTGATTTAGAATTTCGGGTTGGAGATCGTGTGTTTTTGAAAGTTTCGCCGTTTAGAGGTGTGAAACGTTTTGAAATCAAGGGCAAGCTTAGTCCTCGATTTATTGGACCGTTTGAGATTTTGGAACGTATAGGAGAAGTTTCGTATCGTTTAGCACTTCCGCCTCAGTTATCGCATGTTCATGACGTTTTTCATGTATCACTCCTAAGGGGATATAACTATCATCCGTTACACGTTGCTTCTTATCCGTTTGATCAAATTCAATCCGATATGTCTTTATCTGAAGAACCAGAAGCTATTCTGGAAAGACAAGAAAGAGTTATGAGGAATAAAGTGATTCCATTCGTTAAGATTCTTTGGAAGAATCATCCTGAACGTGAGGCTACTTGGGAAACCGAGGAGTCGATGCGTGCAAGTTATCCTCATTTCTTTGAATAGTTTGGTATGTTCTCATTTCGTTTCGTTTTCGTTTTCGTTTTCCTTTTCATTTCGTTTCATTCAATTTTCGAGGACGAAAATTTTTCTTTAGAGGGGAAGAATTGTAAAACCTGAAAATTTAAAATCCGAATAAAGACTAAAATACCCTTGGAACTAAAGATTATAAAATACGTAAAATATATTTATAACACTTAAAGAAATAAAAAGATTTACTTGTGAATATTTAAAAAAAAAAAAACCTAACTAAAATATATTACGTAATTGTTTTGGTACGACGAAGAGTTAAAGTTTCGTAAATGATTTGGGTCGCGTTTGGTTTGTGTTCGTGAGCCAAGGGCCGAAGCCCAAGGTGTGGCGTGAGGTGGTGTGACCGGTTGGACCAAAACCCAAAACCCAACCCAATTACTTTCCTAGTTTAACTCAAATACTACAACTATATATACTATACATATTCATTAAATTGGAACCCTAGTTATTTTGCTCTCTTTTTTTTCTTTTTCTCCCTATTCGGCCGAGACTCCCAACACACCTTTGGTGTCGATTTTGCTCAACCAAGTTAAGGTATATTGTTTATTTGTCTTCCTTTAACGTACCTTGCGTGAATATGTTAAGTTATATTTGTTTCGTAGCGTTTTCCTTGTTTCTTTTTGTGGCCGAGAGATGGTGAACCGAAACCAAGACAAACCCTAACTCATTTAACTTCTAAATAATAAGAGACATGTAACGTAAGATGTGTTATTGAATCGAGTTATGTTTGTGACGTTTTAATAATGGCCGAACCATATTAAATAGGACCGAACCATGTTTTAATTTTCGAATAATGAATATAACTTAATAACTTGAGTAAGTAAAGTATTTAGATGAGTTAAAACATGTGTATAAACCCTAATAACCGAAACCCTAATTTGAATTGAATTACATATGAGGTTTTTGAAGATGCATTAATTAAGTAAAGGTTATGTTAAACATAAACCCTAGTTTTGATATGTTAAATTATTAAGTTATGATAAACCCTAATAGAGTAAATGCGTAGTTAATACGAGCAATAAGTAAATTGTGTGTCACATAAAATCATAAACATGTACGTTGAAAAATAAAAAGGAAAGAGTATTATGTGACGAGTTAGGTTAAGTAATTAGTCATTAAAAGACTAAACATATAGGCACATATACATTAATGAGACATTAAAGAATGAAACCCTAAACGTTAATAAAAGATATATAAACCCTAATTTACTATATTGATATTAAAACATTTAAGTATGGAAACCCTAAAATATTAAAAGATCATTGTGACGATTTCGGAATCATTAATAATATATACGACATTAATGTATATAGGTTCTGTGAAGAAGGAGTAATTCTTTGCTTCCCTGTTTCGACTTTTGATCTTTTGCTTTCGAATAAGGTACGGATATTCTGACCTTTTCAGTAAAGGTTTCGTATGAAGTTTCTTTTCGTTTTCATATTAGGATTTCCTAAACCTTTGCTATGAACCCTAATGTGTCTATTTGAGCTGTTGCTTATCTGAACTTTGATTTTTGAATCATAAAACCTTTGATTTTGAACTATATGATATGAAGACTTTGATTTTGAAAACATGATTAAACATTTGATAAAATATGATCTATGTCAGTTATGACATTCTTTTTGATCTCTGATAGTTTGACACCCGAGCCAAATATTAACTAGTCATGGGGGTTCCATGTCCGTGTCAGCAAATGCACTTCTGACATGACTCTAGGGCAGTAGAGTGATGTTCTGCCACGTCCCTTATCTGTTATCTGTATGAGCTCAATTTGAATTATATTATGAATATTTGTCTGTGGGGCGTATGGATGCATCCTAGATCTGTTATATGCCATATATTATTTGTTATCTGTTATATGTTATCTGATGATTGATGCTGCGTGCATGCACGTCCTTCATAACTCTGGTAGGTCTCCCCTACAAATATGTTGCCTTATGTGATTATGATATGTTTCTGATATGGCATATGTTCTGGGCTTTGAGGTAGTTAAGCTATAAAACTTATTCTGATATTCTGAATTATCTTTTGAAAAGACTATGATTTCACTATCTTTCTTTTACTTTGTTTCGTATTCGATTTTCCTTTCGTATTCTTTTTGTTTGTATATCTGTTCACTGGGCTTTTGAAGCTCAGCCGCACTTTTCTTTTCTTCCACGGCAGGTATCTAAGCATTGGAGCTGGGTATTGCTTTGGGATGAGTGCTGAGTGGACTTACCTTAGAGATTTAGCTTTGATATTATGATACCATTTAGACTTATGTTTTAGACATTTCTTTTGGAGTTATTTTTCCGCTGGGACCTATGTATTGAAGTCTTTTGATTTGGATTATTTCCATATTTATGTTAAAGATTTCTTTTGGTTTGTATGTTTGCTTTGATATGACACCATTACTTGTGATTCCTTTACCCTTGTGGGGTCGGGGCGTTACACACTCTATAAGTAGTTTAACAAATTCAGAACTTCATTTATAAGACTTAATGTGATTCATCACATTCCATAAACAAATGGTGTCTTATCAATCTTCTAGGTTGGAGTCTTATTGAGTATATTCAATCAATACTCAATCTACTAACCTTGATAACTTTTGGAGGAAACTATAGTTATCTTGAATCAAACATGCCAATAGATTTTGATTCTTCTAACTGAACATACCATAAAACTATGGTATTTCATTAGAATTAATATCGTAAGATAATCTAACAATATTTAAGATAACCATTTACTCTTTGGCTTATCCTATTTACCAACAAAGTAAAACTTAATGGTACAATAGAATTACCAAGTCAATTGCATGCATTATAACACAAGTATTCTTGACCAAGTCAAAAGACATACCAGTTATAATCCCACTGTACGTTATTAGTCATTGATCAACTCATTGACTTCATGCATATGTCTTAAAATATAGCAAGTTAACGTCTTACTTTATATTATAAGTCTTGTTTTAAAAGACTTCATGTTTGTGACTTTCCAAAATCATAAACATTTATAATTAAAGTAATTATGAACACCACCTCAGGTTTCAATTAATATTTCAAGTTAATATTTACTACATATATTTAAGTCATTCAACGAATACTTAAATTCAAAGTAGTATTAGATTACTTCATTTTATTATGGCATTCCATGAAAAGTTCAACGTAAGAAACTGCAAAATCATCCATGCTCGTTCTCACGACACGTGGGTATTTTACCTTGGGCTACAATCTAGTTCACGTTCTCACGTAACATAAATTGTAACTACAAGTGTTTCTTAAATATTGAAAGACATAAATATTTAAAATAAAGCAGTCTTTGTTATCATCTTGACACATGTTCTTAATAGGGCAATCATACACATTTAAATGTATAATTCCTATTAGAACGTTACTCTCTTACCTTGCGGTCAAGAGAATCCATTTAAATCATATTTATATGTGTTGTACCTTGCACACAATAAATATTTCTTCCACTTGTGCTTGGAACAACATCATGTAGCAGATAAACAACACGATACACGTTCGTTTATTCAATTAATATGATTTGTGTCATAGATATAACAAGTAGATGTAGAACTATATTGTTTAGTAAGGAAACGCACATGACTTTCCTTAAAAACATAAGTGTCTACAATTGGAAAGTAATTATCTTTGAAGATAATCTGGGTTACTACACAGGAAATAAGGCTTGTAGCTCCCACTGAATTAGAAATCATTAAAACAACTTCTTATTCAGTAATGCAACACAAATGCTCCCACTGAATTTTACAACATTGTAAGTGTTGCATAACCAGTGAAAACAACTTGCTTGCTTTTTACTTTCCTACACCTTTGAAGAACAATACGTAATCATTACTTAGGTACTAAAAGGTGTATTTGTCACAATTCTCAATTTCCGGTCATTTCTCAAACTTCATATTCATCATTTCATATCAATTTATACATGGTTTTGCATTTTACATTAAACGTTTATTTTCTTATTAAATAAACGTTATCGCGTAAACTTTATTTTGAACAATTGATCCGACACTTCCAAAATTTATCACAATATATTTTTATACTCATATTAAGTTTATAAAAATATTATTATTAGTTTACCCGGTGTTTTAAATTTATTTAGTATATAAATTGTTAAGTTTATATAAATTGCGACGGTTTTCTTAAATTCAACCCGATAAATAATTATTCACTCAAATCTTTCAAGAAATGTATTTTTATAATTTTTATGACCTCAATATATTTTATCTTGACCCGTGAAAAGTTATTTTTATCTAACGCTACCCTAAATGCTTAAATAAATATACAAGTTACTAAAAATTCTTAACAAACTACCCTTCTATTTATACATACAAGTAATTAATTACATCAAAACTTAACTAATCTTTCTTTTTCTTCCATACATGTCGACACACTTGGGTGACTCACCTATGTTTACAAAATATCTCATACACTTAATGTATTATACTAGTAAATATCTCAAACACATACAACTTGTTTTTGCAAAGTGAAAGATCAAACTTCTCTTGTTTTCTCTCTTCCAAAACCGGCAGCCATATGGATCATGGGAGGATCATCCCAAAATTTTTCTAGACAAGATTATTATACACTAGTATCACTCTTTGTATAGGTTTTGAAATAAAAACCTTGGGTGATTAGGATAAACCCTTTTGTTCTATTAACCTCATCAAACTACTTGTAAGCTTTTTATTTTCATCATCATATTTCATATTCATTCTCATATTCATTTCATCATATTTGAGCAAAAACATGCAAGTCATATGATGTTGTACCACTTTTTCATTGATTTTCAAGAGTTATGATTATATAAGTCATCCTATAATTATTCCATGTTATATATTACTTTTGGTGATGTCTAGGAACCCATGACACCCTAAGAAGGTGTATGGTAGGATTAGAATAGCTTCGGAGTTGTTTGAATGGGTTAGAATAGATTTGGCGCGAGAAAAACTCATTTCGACACATTTTAAATAGGGTCTGTCCGTATTTTGAATTCTGGGAAAATCCGACAGTAGGTAAATATTTTTGGGCTAGATATTTAGAAAATACACTTTAAAACGAAAACGTGGCCGCTTGAACGGATTAAAACGGAGCTATAACGAAGAAGTTATGAATTTTTCAAGTTTGACGAGGAAAACTATTAATTTCAGAAATTTCAGCATTGAAAATGTCACTCCTTACGAGTCAAAAATGAGTCTTAAGCTTTATAAATGGTGTCGACTTATCAAAAATATATTAGTATACCTTGACACGAATCTAAGGATGTAGATAACGTAGAAAACGGACTTGTAACGATTAAATTACACGCGATAAACCAAGTTGCCGTAACTTTATTCTATTAGCAAAATTAATATATTCTTTATTAAAAACATACTACGGCAACTAAAGGACCATGTTGGCGGACGTTTTTAACAATGATGTAGAACTTTTTATAACGTGATGTCTTCTAGTAAAAGTAAGTTCGCCTAACATATTTTCCAAAATGTCCAACCGTTTGTTGAGCGGAGTTGTAACGAATAACATATAGTCACTCAAACTTTGCCGAAAACCATCCTTTCAAACTATATTTTTGGACTAAAGTACAATACTTAACCTATATTTTTCTTGGTGATCGAGACCTCTAGGATGGAAAATTAAACACTAAAACTTTGAGATAATGATACAAGCTTCCCAAAACCGTTGAGTTCATTTCCTAACCCTCGACGTGCACCATTTTACGACTAACTTTTCAAGGCCATTTTAGTCACTTTCATGAAAATTTCAACGACATTATTTTACGACGAAAAGTTATAATTTCACAACAAATCATTAAATGACTATCGTGGGATATCATTTCAACGTATAAACTTGTAAAGTATTTTATAACATGACGAGATGTCATAAACATATATTTCGACGATAAATTCTATTTTCAAAAGCGTACAAGTGGTATGGATGTCATATGAGTTTGCATGCACGACATTGTTTCATGACTTATATTAGAGCATATCATTCATATTAGGTTGCGGATAGAGATCGCACCTCATTTCAGTATATCTACTTTTGTCACCATAATCATGGCATCAGGTGAGTCATAGCCCCTACTCTTTTAATACTTGTTTTACAAACTCTTCGGGGGAGATACATGCTCAACTACTTGCTTTTACTTTCACAAGTACTTTAAACTCTTACATATTACTGTGAGTTCATACCCCGCTTTTACTCATTTAAATTCCTATAAACTATTTGGGGCGAGATATATGCTTATTTATCCAAATATTTAAACTCTTTTGCCAAACAACATTACTTATACTTTACACTTGATTGCGTTATATACTTGATTGGGTTATACTTGATTTCATATGCATATTTGGAACAAACATACAAGAATTAGTGGCTCCAAATTAAGTTGTTGGAAGGCTATTAATTTACAAACATCCCAATATTTATATGTTGGAAGACTCTTGTGGTGACATTTATACTTTTAACTACTATGATACATGCATACATGATTGACATACTATGTTTGGCAGTGGATTGTAAACACACAGGTTGCAAGTTTTGTATGGGCGGAACTTGGAACTGAGTGGATTTACGATGCCTTTGCTTTGTGGACTATTCTATATGACCAAAAACTTTATCTTTGTTGCATGATACGCTTTTTAAAGGCTTCACAATTCAACCAAACTCTATGAACTCACTCAACCATTGTGTTGACACTTTTAGCATGTTTTATCTCAGGTATCTAAGGCATTCATTTCATGGCATGCATGTGGACATATCATAGAGTCGCGGAGACGACGCGTCTCACTTGGGTTTTATAAACTTTAAAACATCATTTGGCTTGTAACAAACTTATTTTCCGCACAAGTTAATTTCATCTGGGACCTATTCTTTGTAAACTCTGATTATTTTATGAAATCAAACGATGTGTTTTCCAAACGACACTTTAGGTCGTTCAATATAACTGTGATTGTGATGCTATGAAAGTCAATCCCCAGGAATTCCATTCCGCTGCAAAACAGGTAATTTGGGGGTGTGACAGTATTCTACTCTGTGAATGATGGGTTATTCATCAATGTTATTAACTTGAAAATTTGGGTATGCAATTTCTTCCTTAACAGGTCTACCATGCCCATACTGGTTTGTAGCACCTTTAAAGGCTAAAGCAAAACAACTAGATAAAATATGCTAGTTTGCCTTTTACCAATTTTCACGGTAATTTGTCTAGCTTCTAATTTTGTAACTCATATACATGTTTTCCAGTTAACCAACATTCATGTTTGTTACAAAGGATTCATTCACCAAATGAGGGTAATGAAATCTTTATGGAAAATAAGATGTGCAATTCATTGCTATGAGTTACATTAGAATTTAGACAATTCAAATGTTCCTATTATACCTTTCTCATTCATGAAAAGGAATAGGATTGAGTCTCATGCTTCTCCCATGGAAAAGAGAATTCGTTTGTCTTTTCGGTAAATTATTCTCGATTAAACATTTGTTTGAAAGCAGAATGGAGCAATTTACTGATCAAAGACTAAACTTTGTTTACGGTTAAATGTTGCAATTATACATTCAAAAGAATTACAAAATTCAATTTTAGTATTTTCGATAATTAACCTTTTTCAAGAAAATTAATTACCCATGGTTCATAAGCATATAACCATTTAATTTTCACTGAAAAACTAGGATCCAAATTGTCATAATCTCATCACATCAGTTGATCTGCTAGTAATGAACCTTATACAAAGTGGTAGAGCTTTTGCTCAATTGCCAATTTCAATTGCAATTCCTAGATTTATGGGATTTACATATAGCCAATTTCAATTGCCATGTAAACATGTTTTATCCCATCTTATGCCTTGAGTTGCCAGTTCTCACTACAAAACTCAATTAAGTTGTCCAACTTAAGAAACTGCAAAATCGTCCATGCCCGTTCTCACGACACGTGGACATTTTACCCTTTGATTACGATCTAAGTCACGATCTCACGCAAATAAAAGGTAATCTTAGGTGTTTCCGTTTCGTTGGATGGCATATAACTTAAATTAAAGGGTAATAATTTTGATGTCAAATCAAATATGTACAAAGATGTCATGCATTCATCTTCGTAACATTGGTTTTATTAAAACATTTATATCTTGTTTTAATGTTTAAGTTTTTCATCATCAAACTTTAATTGAGGTATTGGTTTCACCAATCAAGGAATTTAGTGTTAATTATCATCCATTATACCGTACTTTTGCATAAGTGTAAACACTTAGTGTTTCGGATAATTACCACCGAAGTGGCGCATGGAATTAACACTAATTCGCCCTTAAGATGAGCTTGCACATTTAATGGCTTACTAAGTAGCTCCATTCGAACTTACAGAGGGCAGAGGACCAGGTACGCGCTAAAGCACAACCTTAGACATCCTTTCAGTGTGACTGTGCGCACTTCTTTTAATAACCCCTTTATAGTTCATTCTCATGGGTGAGCCGTTCAGTCATTTGTACCAAAGTCATCAATCAATTAAACGATTATGATTACTATTCTTAAAAATACATGTTTCACCATTGTTTAGGTCAGTTTATTTTTCTTGTAAAAATACCCTTGTTACACATAACAAACAAGCAAGTATTTGAAAAAATAAACAAATAAACAATGAATGCATAACAAATAAAAGTCATGCATATCAAATAGCCACATGCAAACGGTTTTGATAAATCTTATTAATAACCAATTCTAGATCTGTCAATATGCATATATTTAATTAAGACTTCCACCCGTTTTCATCTATGTACAAGGTGAACCACATGCATCGATTCATCGATTGCGTAAGTCAAAACTAAATATATACCACATAGCACATAATTGATTAAATAATAATAATTGAGGTCTTCCCCAATTTTAGATCTATCATAATTTAGTGTATATCACTTAAACAAGAAAGACATACAATAAAAGCAGATCCATGATAAAAAATGCAAATAATTATCATGGACATAAAATTACACTTAACAATTAATGCAATTAAATCAAAGTTACGCATATACACATAAAGTTGCATGCATCTTAGGGTTTCTAATCCAATTAAAACAATAGTTTACAAAACCCTAATTAGGGCACTAAATAAAACGCCCCCCCTCAAAATTAGGGTTTAGGTTTTGCAAACCCTAGATCTAAGCATACAAATAATAACACATTCATGTTTATTTTAATTATGTGTTTCAGTAATTAATTACTTGTTATACAAGGCTCGTGATGCCACTGTTGAGTTTATGATATATAAAATACAATAAAACATAAAGACATCAAGAGTACACAGCGGAAGACTAAAGATCATAACAAAAAAATTAATTAACTGAAAGTATGCGTAACGTACCTCTTGCGAATGTCAGATCTCTTGAGCAAACCAAAGAAGTGGTGTAAAGAGTTGTCCCTTACCGTTCTACAACTCAAACCAAATGGTGTAAGAATAATGTCTTACTACCACGTTCTTGTACACACGAATTAACCAACGAATCAAGCGATTGCTAGATCTAACACAAGTCCTCGTTTAAGAAAAACAAAACCAAACTCCCTTACAAATGGGGTGTTCGGCCGATTGGGACAAGAGAGAGGAGAAAGAGAGATATAGGGTTAATTCAATGCACAAGTGTATGAAACCCTAGAACCTAACCCTCTTTATATACTAGTAGGTAAACTTAGGGAACAAGTTTATGAATTAGGGCTTTGGAAGGCCCCTATGGCCGGCCATGTAGACAAGCCCAAAGGAAATCCATAACTTTTCCAAGTTTTCCATTTCTAGTCCTTTCTCTTTTCATTTAACGGTCGTTAGTCATTTTTCCGTTAAATACTTAACGATCGTTAACAGGACTTAATGTGTAATAATTAATCGTAAACATAAACATTAATTATTAACTTTAATTCTCATTCGCTAATGTGTGCAATCCCGTGGTCACGAGTTCGAATCCGGACATTTACATGTTTGTAAATATATACATTTCCAACAAGAATTAACATGAAAATACAGACCCACGGGTGTGAGTACAAACGTTGCATCAAGTTTCTTCATTTTATGATGTTCAAAAAAAAAGTTTCTTCATTTTATATCTTTGGCCACAGTCAGCTAGATTCGGATGCCGATTTATCCACTCTGCCGAAACACCTCTCTTCTTTAGCTGTCAAAATCATATATTCAAATCAAAAAGTAATTATTTATATACATAAATGCAATAAATTTTGATATGCACGTACCGTTTCTTTTAGACTAGAATCGTCGAAATCTTGTCTTGGTCGTTTAACAACGACACTCTTGGGTTGTGCTACTGCTTCACGTTCTTCTTGTTCTTGTTTAACATGAATAATCTTTTCATTAACATGTTTGTTCGCCATTGCCGAGTACAAGACTAAAATTTTATATTAGCTGGAATGGGAGATCGATATAATGAGACTGGGTGTCTAACAACCATATGCCCTATTTATATATCTAAGTCATGAGTCGGCTGATACATATGATATACACTCTCTCTCTCTCTCTCTCAAATTCACGCCGATTTTTTTTTTCGAACAAATTTACACCGACAAATCAAAATCGTTAATCGAGTCGTTCAGCAATCACAACCATAACATGTGTTAAACTTTAACCTCCTGCCACGTCTGCGCCACATCAGCTTTAACATTTCACATTAACTCACAAAAAACACCCGCAATCATAACATTCCCAAGGTTAAACCTTAACTCACCAACAATTTACAAAAACAACCCCTTATTTAGGGAAAAAAAAAACACCCCAAATAACGCTCGTTAACTTGGTAACGTGCAAGCTTTAACACCGAAATAACACCGACCACGGTGTGGTTAACTTGGATTAACACCAAATAACACCGACCATTGCAAGTGCTCTAACGGTTCTTATTGCCTTAACTTTTTACAGTTTAATGAGCTTATATAAAATATGGCATTAAAAATTTATCAGCATCTTAACTTTTTTTGGAATGGTAATATGTGTTTAACATATTCTAGCAAATAGCAAAGAGAAAAATCACCTCCCATTAATAATATTTCCCATTGTCTATAGTCAGCGATAATAATTGGGAAATTTGCATTTTTGTGACTCTCGATGACATTTATCCACAATATGACTTTTTGTGACATATTGATTCGAAAATTTGAACTAACAAAAGCACCTTAACTTTAGAAACATTACAAGAATTTCAACTTTTTCGGGCCAGCCATCACTAAAGGTTTTACCGATGACATGTTGAACATCAAATTATTCTGAATATTAAGTGTCAATTTCTCCCGATAATGCTTGTAATTTATATCATTTATATGGATTTACGCTTGTTTTCCATTATATTCCACTTTCAGGTAAATTACGAGCATTGGAGCTAAAGAGACGCGGAATTGAAGAATTATTAAAGATTTATCATAGTATGCTCACTTTGAAGAAGATTACGGAGTAACTCATCTCTCACATTACGCCGTAACTAAAGAGTGACTCAGAAAGCCAACTTATCAGAAGATTACGGCGTAACTCTCTCAAAAGATTACGACGTAACTATATTAGGTCAAATGAGGTTCCGCGCCGCTGATAACTACGCCGTAACTCGTGCATAAACTACGGCGTAACCAAGAATTATTGAAGATACGGTGTAACCACTTCTAAGGTCATGCCGTAACCAGCAGATCTAGTGCAATTTACGAAGAATTGGATGATTACGGTGTAACTATTCTATTAGTTACGCCGTAACTAAGATCTGGCCTATAAATACCCCACGATTTCCAGCATTTCAAAGCATCCCATTTGATACACCACAAGCAAAGAACGTGGAAAGAAGCCAAAGGCAGGTCTAGAGGAGCATACAGAGCTATCTCGAAGGGATAAATCACTCCCCCACGATAAGCATTAGCATTTTATCTTTTCTTTACTTTTGATTCATGTATTTCGTAACATTAAATATTGAATTGATTTTTATGGTTAATATGAGCGGCTAAGCACCTCTTGGTGCTGGCCTAGTTATGATTCCTTAATTGTTTTGTTTGCGTTTACATTACTTCTGTATAATTATTTCTAAGATGCATGCATAGTTTATTGGTAGCTACCCTTGTTTCGGTAGTTTTGAATGGCGGTAGAGGCTAGTTGCTTAGGAGATATGACCAACTGACCCTAAGTGAGTAGACTGAGACGGAAAGGGTAAGATATGACCAAATGACGACCCTTTCTACTTGTGCGATTTGACCAACTGATCACCTACCGTTTGGATGAACTTAAGAATTAGGGGGTGAGTGTCAAAGATGCTAGCGCCCGGGCACTCGCTATTATAAGTCTAGCATGTAGCGGAACTTAATGACTTGGCTTAGGGGACCAGGAACAACTGGACTTATGAGGGGACACCTGACTTCTCCAGTGGTGGCATCTTTGTTGATAGGTTAGGGCGAACTGACCAAATGCTGTCCTCTCGACTTTGACACCATCTGAAATAATTGGAAGTAAGTAGACGTAGACATTACTAGCTAGGATGAATAACTAGGTTAGCACCACTCTCCTCTATTGATCACATCCTTTGCTTTTATTTGCTTTAGTAGTTAATTAATTAAATCATATTAAAATCTGTGACACCTAGACTTAGTATTAATCCAACACACATAGCTCTTGGGACGACATGGGTTTTACTGAATACTACACTACACACGACCGGGTATACTACCCGTTAGTGCATTAGGGTAGACCATAGGTATAATGAGACATTATAAATATTAAAACCTGGTCAGTAAAACCTGCATCAAGTTTTTGGCGCCGTTTTTGAGGAGTTATATTAGGCTTGCTATTAAGTATTTCATTTTTGAATTTTTATAATTCTCACGATCTCTTTTCAAGTTTTCAGGTACCATGGAAGTCGTTAACATTGATAACCTCACTCTCGAGGAATATTTGGCGTTAACAAAAGAAGAACAAGGACCAGGGATTGTTAGGCCGGCTATCGCAGAAGATTCTCAATTCGAAATCAAACATCAATTTATGAGGGAATTACGTGCAAATCCCTTCTCTGGAAGCATTACCGATGATGCTCATGAGCATATAGACAACGTGGAATTCAAAATTCCTAAAGTCTTAAACGATGATGTCATGTTACGGGTGTTCCCTATTTCTCTCACTGGAGCTGCTAAAAGGAGGGTTGATCGATTACCTGCCGGAACAGTCAACACCTGGCCTATCCTAAAAAATTATTTCATTCAGAGATACTGTCTTCCATCCAGGCCTGATAAGCAATTAGAAGAAATCTATAACTTCAAACAATAGGGTGATAAAACGTTGTACCAAGCATGGGAAAGGTATAACGAATTATTATACAAATGCCCTACGCACGACCTCAATAGCCAACAAAAGGTGAACATCTTTTACAAAGGTCTGAACATCTCCTCAAGGCAAATGATTGATTCTCAAGGACCAATTCCTGGAATGACTCCAACATTGGCTCTGGAAACTATTAAGAAGATGGCTGATCACTCTCACAAATGGCACAATGGGAGAAGCAACCGAAGTAAGAATGGAAATATGGAAGACCTTGCAGCAATAAACAACAAATTAGAAAGTCTCGGAAGAGACATGAAGAAGCTCAAGGAAAGTGTGCATTCCATACAAGTGGAACGAATTGGACACAATGGAGCTCCCCCTACTAAGGAATGTTCCTCAAACGAGGAAGTTAAAAGGATCGAAGAAGTAAAATATGGAAGTGGGAGCCCCTTCAACGGATACAATAGTAACGGGCCCAAATACCGAGGAAAGTCCCCAGGGGTTCTACACAAGAGTCAACAACAATCCTCCTAGACCAAGCCTTGAAGAAATAATGCATAAGCACATCGAAGAATCTACAAAAAAGGGAGATAGACTCAAGGAATGGATGGTCAAGGTAAAAGAAGACACCAACATGAACTTGCGAAACCAAGATGCTGCAATTAAAAACCTCGAAACATAAATTGGGCAGTTAGCTAAAAACCTTGAAACCAGTAATGCCAAAGCTATTGCCTGCAAAGCCATATTTGCGCAAGATAAGCCAAAGAAAGAGCAGTGCACCTCCTCTATCACCAATGATCTGTCCGGGATTAACTACCTAAAAGAAGATGATAAATCGGAGGACGACGAGGACCTGCAAAGACAACTTCCTGAGAAGCAACAATACCAGGAAAGTTTTCTTCTTCGATGCACTATCGGTAATCTTAAAATTCCCGCATTAGCTGATTTGGGTGCCGGGGTAAACCTTATTTCAACCACTTTGTTTGATAAAATAAAACTTACCAATTTAAAAGAGACACCAATGATGATAGAAATGGCTGATTCCTCTAAGGCTGTACCAAAGGGAGTAGTAAATAATGTGCTCCTTAAAATTGGAAAATTCCCTTTTCCCACTGATTTTGTGGTTATTGACATGGGAAAACGGGAGACTTACAACTTGATTGTTGGAAGACCTTTTCTAGCCACTTGTCGGGCTCAAATTAAAGTTTTTGAAAAACAAATTTCTTTGAGAACTGAAAATGAACGAATAACTTTCAGCATGAAAGAACATTTAAACCTAAAATTAGAAGTTTCAAATAAAGTTGATGTCGTTCAATCACTCGATCCACCTTTTTGTTATGATCCTCGTACTAATAGTAGTGGAGAAAATGTTGATAGTTGCAAGCAGAAACAGGAAAAGATTGTCCAGGGTATTAAGGAAGCTCCAGTTCCAAACAAACATTACTGCAGCCCGATATTGACCAAGGATAAAGAATCAGTGACAGCATGGCCCTCGTGTAACCCTTTTCGTGAATTTTGTAAGGGAAAGGAGGATGAATGGATATGCCCTCATGAGGTTGAAAGACAGGATATTAAATTTGGAAAATTAGCATTTGAAGATTGGTACAAGATAAGATTTGGAGAATCAGAAATCAACACGGGATTGGTAAAATGTAAGATATAACTTTTCACATACACATCAAACCATAACAACCATGTGGCGAATAAGTGGAATTCTAGAGAGAGAAAGTTAGAGGTTTAGGGAACTTAGTGAGAGAAAGTGAAAGATATTATTATGAGCTCCAACTCTCTACCTTGGGAGGTAGAGAGTATTTATAGTCTTACATAAATCGCCACACATCGGGCTGTGGATCAGGCATACAGTGGGTAAAGACCCGTCCGTCCTCCACGGTGTTACTTAACTACATACTACTTAACTTAAAAGAACTACGACTACGAGCTTTCTAACGATTACATATACTTGAGGTGACCGACTCTTTAATACCTGGAATTTCTAATTCCTAACAATCTCCCCCTAAGGGAGGTCACCTCAATCATGTACCAAAATTATATTGAATACAAATAGATATTACAAAAAAAAAATTGTTCTTGCATTCTTGATGTAGTCCTTTGCTTCTAAGCTCGTAGTCATTGATTCTTCACATTGCATGTTTGGATACTCCAAGTGGAGGTCTTTTACTGATCCACGTGATAATAATTTTGAGCCATCTTTTGAGATCATCAGCTATCAAAAATCTCTAAGACATCCTTTGTGGTGTTGTGACTTTAGGACCGACATGCTCACATTCTGGATCATGAAATCTTCTCATCAGAGTAGCGGAAGCTTTAGTTGATTCATGATATTGGCAGCAGCGTAGCAGAAGCATGGAGTGAAAATATCAGAGTCATTGATGCACTTATCATGATTTCTTTTGAGATGAATGTGTAGTGTGAGCATGCGGCTATGGATTGACCGCTTCATTCTGATCAGCTGCAAACGTCGGGTGTACCTGCATACAACAGTTAGCAATAAATCGCGCGAAAGTGTCTTTGATCACTTTCGTTGAATTGAGGTACACGGCCCACGGTTCCCCGTTGATCAGTACGAGTACTGCCTGTGATCAGGTAGGATTCCTAAGAATCTCCTTGACAGGGTTTCGCAGCTGTTCTAGCTGTTCTCAAACCGGAACATCTCAAAGAAGACAACACGGAGTGAGTGAACCAGCGAATTTTAAGTCCACTGATTGATGAAAAGAGATTTGAAAAACAATCGTGTATTGCTCAATAGAAATTGTTTTTGCAATACAACGAAGGTTTTATTGAAAATCAATTATCAATCATAAAAACACCTTTTGGATTGAAAAATTAGTACACGGTCGATGTGCTAAAGAAAAGAGTTTTTAAGCACAATGACCGGTTTTTCAAAGGTATCCGTCAATCCATAACCTGAACCAGGATTGATTCAAGAGATTGAATCGCCCCATTGTTTCTGTTCAGTTGTCACATGGTTAATCTATAAGATAGATCTCACATGCCACCTACCAGGAGCTTGTTTGATGTTGGCTCCAGAAGGCTTTCCATCTTCATTGTGAATATGTATACACATCACTCAGATGTTCTGGCAATACCACAAGGATAATGCGTAGGACTCAAGATATAATCTCTCTTTCCACATTGTGTGAGACAGAGAGTCTTCATTGAAAGTGTCCTAATGAGATTTATTGATGATCTCGTGGCTCTAGACTCAATTTGTGCATATTTGGATCCTGTGCCGGAGACTAGGGAGAGGGTCTCCTTCTTCAATATCAACCATCTCTAAGAGACAGTCGATAGACAATGTCGGTTCCCCGTGAGAATGAAACAAGTCCTTTTAAGAGGAACTTGAGTGGTTTGGAAAGTTGAAGTGCAGTGCGTCACTGGGTCCATGACGTCTTGTCTTTAATACCGATGTTACCATCAGTAGCATATGAATTGAACCCGGTTTCTGCCCTAAGGTTGAATAAATGGAGGGCTATTTGTTTTCACCCTTTCCTCATTCAATTCTTTTTAATTCTTCAACCCCTTCAGTGCTTACCGAGACTTCATAGCTAGAACCTTGTTGGGTTTATTCCAGTACTAGCTCAGTCTTAGTCTGCACTCTTCCCATATCTCATTTTTCTCCTTTTATCATCATACCTAAGGACTTCTACACTAACTAGTGGATTGTCCCTGGGTAGATCCCTCCGGTTCTGGCGGATCATGGGAACACATACCTAACCTTATCATCCTTATATCACCGTACATAAAGTAAAGTTGGTCGGTCTATTTGGTATTGTTCATCTGCCATTGGAACCAATTGAAAACCATTTGAAAATCAATTCAGATACTTGTGATATATTATCAAAGCATTTTGTACCTGAATTGTTTTTGATATTTTTAGAACGAGAACTCCCCCTCAACATGTGCATCAAGTATTTGAGAAAGTTTTGCACACGGAGGCAAGAGAAAGAATTAACTTCTTTGATTACCATTTTCTAAAAGATATCAACATCAATTCCCACATCAAATCAAGTAGAAATAGCATTTCCGGGAAGGATGAGGTTTCCATAAATTCGCTCCCCCTCAATATGTGCCTCGAGTTTTGAAAAGAGTTTTGCACATACTAGAAGGAACCTTGCACATTGAGATAAGTTGATCACATTTCAAATCATAGGTTTAAGATAGATGCTCCCCCTCAACATGTGCATGGAAAATTTGAAATCGTTTGTCACATGTGGGCAGGATAGCATGTACATCCTTATAAAACCATTTACCTAATTATCAGTTTAAATCCAATTTAAATCACACATTCTCCCCCGATCACAATTATCAAATCATTTGAGATTTGTGATCTTTTATTGATTTAAATTGATTTTGAAAGCTTTTAAGGGGAATTGTGACTTGATTATGAAAGCGTTTTAACTGATAAGGATCGGATTTTAAGACTTTAAACTCCATTGATAAAAACATGCATGTACATCTTTTGAAAACAATTTAATGCCAAATAACTTTTTAATTTAATTGAAATCATTCTCCCCCTCAATCAATGACATAGGTTGTTGATTGAGAGTTAGAGATTTTGACAAATAAGTCCTGATGATTATCAAAAATAGAGATCGAGTTATTTTTCAAAGCATTTAGTTTTCAGCAGATAAATGTTTATAGAATCAGAGCATGGAATTTTGAAAACATGATAAAACATGGCTCTGTTCTTTCTTTTAAAACCGGGTTATTGCCTGAAAAATGACAATAAACCATAGTTTCTCTTTCTCCCAAAAATATTTTTTGATTTTTTTTTTTTTTTTTTTTTTTTTTTTTTTTTTAATATAAAAATTCGAACAACATCTAAAGTCCCGTGTCATTCTTTGAATGACAACATCAAGACCGTAGATATTATCGAATCGAGAGAAACATGACAAAATGACAATATTTTTTGAAGATTTTTCGAATTTTTCAAATTTTTATGGATTTTGAAAGTTTTATATTTTTCTATTTGATTTTTGAAGGTTTTATAATTTTGTATTTTGTTTTTCGAATAGATATATACAAGAGATAGATGAAGATAGACCTTTACTCCTCGTCTTCCTCCTGAAGACGTTTGAGAGTTTCTGGTTGAAGGCTTTTCAAGCCAAGTCGTGGAAGAATAAACTCAAAACGTTCTCTTGGAAGAGCTTTGGTGAAGATGTCTGCTAACTGATATTCAAACCTCACAAAATATAGTTCCACCACACCTTTTTCCACTTGTTCCCTGATTAAATGATGTCGAATGTCGATATGCTTTGCTCTTGAGTGTTGAACGTTGTTGCATGAGAGAGCAATAGCACTTTTATTATCACAGTACAGAGGGATTTTGTTGAATTCAAAGCCATAGTCAGATAATTGAGATCTCATCCATAAGATTTGAGCACAACAAGATGACATGGCTATGTATTCAGCCTCTGTAGAGGAAATAGAAGTACTCATTTGCTTCTTTGAAGACCAGCTCACAAGCTTATCACCCAAAAACTGAGCACCTCCTGACGTACTTCGACGAGTAGCTTGACAACCTGCATGATCAGCATCTGCATAGGCCGTTAGTGACATACCGGTGTCCTTCGGGTACCATAGTCCCATATTGATGGTTCCTTGGAGATACCGAAAGACCCGTTTAACTGCTTCAAGGTGCTTTTTAGTAGGCTTAGCCTGGTATCTAGCACACATGCAAACAGCGAACAAGATGTCTGGTCTACTAGCAGTGAGATACATCAGGGATCCAATCATACTCCGATATTTCGTTTGGTCAATCATGATCCCTGAGAGGTCCTCATCTAGTTTGGTTCGGTCAATCATGGGGGTGTCAACAGGGTCACTTGAATCAAATCCAAATTTCTTTAAAATCTCTGTTGCATATTTAGATTGATTTATGAAAATGCCTCCGGGACTTTGAGAAATTTGTAATCCCAAGAAAAATGACATTTTTCCCATCATTGACATTTGAAACTTTGAACTCATTTCATTTGAAAAACGATCACATTCCATTGGGTCAATCGAGGCAAAAATAATATCATCAACATAAATTTGAACATGAATCAAATGTTTGCCTGACTTCCTGGTGAACAATGTAGGATCAACTGCTCCTTTGATGAATCCGGTTGATAGAAGAAACTTTGACAGTGTATCATACCATGCCCTTGGAGCTTGCTTTAAACCGTAAAGAGCCTTCTTCAAACGATAAACGTGAGTAGGATGCTCTTGATTCAAAAATCCTTCAGGTTGGCTGACGTAGACGACTTCTTTAAGATCTCCGTTCAGAAATGCCGTCTTCACATCCATCTGATAGACTACCATGTTCTTACTAGCAGCATTAGCCAGAAAGATTCTAATTGCCTTGATTCGAGCAACTGGAGCAAAAGATTCTTCAAAGTCTATACCCTCCTCTTGACGATATCCTTTAGCAACTAATCGAGCCTTGTTCTTCAACACATCACCATGCTCATCAAGTTTTACTTTGAAGATCCATTTGAGAGCTATAATCATAGCACAGTCTGGAGCAGGTACTAACTCCCATACATCAAGACGATCAAACTCAAGAATTTCATCTTGCATGGCATTGAACCAGCTGTCTTCATTCATGGCGGTTTTAACATCTTTTGGTTCGATCTTAGATAGTACGGAGTTGAAGAAACACCATAAGGCATCGGTTGCAAGTTGTTTCCGGGTTGATACAGGACAAGAGGGATTTCCAATGATGTTGTCTAATGGATGATCGTGAGTCCATTTTCTGAGGTGTTCATGTGGCAGTTGTTGAGGAACTGAGGTAGCAGAGTCGATGTCTCCTGAAGAAGGTGGTTCTGATGATGATTCAGGAGTAGCAAATATGTTTTCAAATGGAGCATCTTCAGGAGTGGCAAAGGGATTAACTTCATCATTGATGCCAGAAACATTTCCATGATGTACATTTGAAGAATGATGATTTGTTGATGAGACTGAAGGATCAGCAGCTGGTGCTTCTTGACTTAAAGATATTGAGACTGAGGGATTGACTTCATTCACTGGAATATGATCATCCTCTGTTGTAGGAATCAGCACCTCATTAGTAATTGAATCATACAGTTCATCAAACATAGGATCAAACAATTTCTTTACATCATCTTCAGATGGGGGTACATATGGAGTTTCTTGAGAGGAGTTTGGAACAAGGGATGAACCAATGGGACTGTTTTGAAGTGCGGGTCCTGAGCTGGAGTGTCCAGGAGCCATTTGACCGGTCAGCTCATCAAACGTAACGTGAATTGTTTCCATGATATTTCGGGTTCTTTTGTTGTAGATTCGGTATCCCTTTTTGTTTGATGCATATCTTACAAATACTCCAATGTCAGCTTTAGCCCTAAGTTTGCCTAAGTATTGACCCTCATTAGTTGGATAACACAATGCACCAAACACACGAAGGAAAGATAGATTAGGTTTTCTGTTGTGGACAAGTTCATATGGAGTTTTTCCATGAACAGTGTGAATCAGGGAACGATTTTGTGTGTAGCATGCAGTGGCAATTGCTTCTGCCCAGAGAAACATTGGAACCTTTGAGTAGATAAGCATAGTTCTTGCGGCTTCAACAAGAGTACGATTTCGTCTTTCAACTACACCGTTCTGTTGAGGGGTTCGTGGAACACTTCTTTGATGGCTGATTCCAACGCTTTCATAGAATTCACTAAGTTGTTTGTTGACAAACTCAGTTCCATTGTCTGTTCTGATAATTCTGACAGTTTTGTTTAGTTGAACCTGCAGCTGTTTGATGAGTTTGATGATGATATTAGGAGTTTCATCCTTTGTCCTTAAGAACTTGACCCAGGTGAATCTAGAGTAATCATCAACCACAACTAACACATATTTCTTCCCAAAGATATTCTGCACCCTCATAGGTCCACATAAATCCATATGAATCATATGAAGAACTTCTGTGACAGAGTTAGTAGGTTTGGGTTTATGGGCATACTTCTTGCTTTTTCCCAATTGACATGCTGAACAAAGATGATCCTTTTCATACTTTAGTCTAGGTAAACCTACCACTAAGTCTTTTCTGGAAAGATCGTTGATGGTGCCGAAGTTCAAGTGATTGAGACGACGATGCCATAACCATGAATTTGTTTTTGAAGCCTTTGATAGCAAGCAGATTGGAGAAGCCCTCATCATGTCATCGATAGAGATGGTGTAAAGATTTGACCCACGAGTTCCTTTTAGCAGTTCCTTACCATTAAGATCTCTAACAAAGCAGGTATGTTTTCTGAAGGCAACTTCTAGATCAGAATCACAGAATTGACCAACAGAGAACAGATTATGACCCAAACCTTCTACATAGTAAACTCTAGAGATGACACTATCACCAACTATATAATCTCCATAACCCATGATAGCACCGAAATGATCATTACCAAATCTAACAGTCCCGATGAATTTGCTCACGAAGTTCATGAGCCGCGACCGGTCTCCAGTCATATGCTTGGAACAGCCCGAGTCCAGGTACCACAGAACGATTTGAACGATCTGCAGTTGAACACAGACAAGAATGGATAACTGGATAATTGGGATCCCCGTGCAAGAATGGGTTCCATTTGGTTAGTAACAATGTTTGGAACACCCACATCAGAAATAGAAGCATTCATATCAGAAAGTGAGGCAATGGAATTGTTGTGAATAGATGCAGTACTAGTGTCAGTATTAGCCCTGTTCACAGTGTGATCACTTCTTAAGGGAATAGTTCTACCAGTAGGCATCCATTTTCTAGTGGGCATTGTATGATTAGTCTTAAGACCAACAGGTGTCCAATAAAAGCCTATTTTACTGAATGTTCTTCCTGTGGGTTTCCACTGTTTTCTAACTTTCTTTCGTTTTTGTCTTTTAGCCTTCTTAGCAAGAATTTTAGCATTAACAATATTAACTGGACAATTAACATCATTAGGCAGAACAGTAACACCACATTCATGATTAGAAACAGAATTCAAGCAGACATCAGTACAAGGTTTGCAAATAGTATCAGAATTCGAATTAATTACAGTACGCCTATGGCTAATACTAGAATCAACACGATTCGTTTTATTCGATTCAAGCTTAAAGTTCCTAGATTGTTCTTCTACTCTTTTCCAGTGCACATTCTTAGCTTGCGAGGTCCTATCATTCCTTGTATTGTCTTGAGACTTTGACCTGCTCCCTTTAATGTCACTGATTACTCCTGTAGAGGGAATGGGAACATTAGTTTGTTTTACTACTCTTTGCACCACCTGTTTAGATGTGCTGGGATCTGAACTACATGCAGGTGCACTACGGTTCACATTCTTAAAACTAGAGGTACTGAGATTTGTACTCCTAGAAGGCACACTTGAGTTCTCTTTCTTAGCATTGACAGATCTAGAATCTGAACTACTTAAAGGCACACTACGGTTCACATTCAAAACATTGGGAATCGAATGCATATCATACTTAGCGTTAGGCATTGAGCATGGAATCAAAGGATTAACTCTCTCACCTAATGACTTTGGGCATATTGTGATCAAGCATTCTAAGATTTCTTGAGATCGTTTGGCATATAAGCATGCATATCCAATTGCATTATCATGAGGTTTCTCTAGCTTATCCTCTTCAAAAATCTCACGCAGACATTCTAGGCAATCCTTAAGGGATGAGAAGTATGTTTGAATGGCAAGTTTGTTGTTCCTTAGATGAGGAGGGACATATGTCACAGATAAAGCATATTTATTACAAGAGTGAACCTTTGATACAACATTCTCCCCATTGGTCATTGGCATTTTCCCTTTTACCTGACTCTTCAGATTCTCAATTTCCTTTTGCAATGAGGCTATTTGTTCGTTGTTTTTGTTACGAGTGACTTTAATTGATTCAAATAACTCATTGAAATGACGTTTAACCTTTTCATTTTCTTCTAGAAAACTTTCGTTTTCCTTTTGTAAAGCATTTACTAGGTTTTGAAGATGAAACGTTTGAGAATTCTGAGAATCTAAAGGAGGAGGCATTTGGGAGCCTGTCATATTGTTCGTTTGACCCTTTAATTGAGAGATTTGGGCTTTCAACTTTCTGATCGTGTTGCACTGAGCTTGGATCTGTTCATCACGTTTGTTAATTTGAAAAACTGCATCAAACTCTGGAGCATCTGAAGATGTCTTGACATTTGAAGTTTTGACATTTTCTTTAAGATGTTGATATTTTAGTTGTAAATTAAAATGTTCAACTTCTAGTTTAGAAAAATGTTTAACGAAATTGTCGTGATCATCCAGTTCAATTTTCTCGTTTAGTTTAGAATTAGTTTGTTCAAGCTCAATGACACGATCATGGGAGACTTTCAGGGCCACAGATAGTTCATGAAATTTGGAAGCATTAATAGAGCAATTTGAAGCAGTGAAAAACATATCTTGAGCAACACATTCAGTAATAAGATTCTCATTTAATGTATGCAAGTTCTTTCTTTCAATCTCATTATATTTCAGTGCACGCTCATAGTCACTAACTTCAACAACCACTGCATCAAATTCCTTTTCCATACCCTTAATATCAGTTTCTACCCCCTTTTTAAGACTCTCAAAGTGATCTTTTAGAAGTTTAAAGAAGGGCATGACCTCAGTTAAATAACATTCTTTCATTTGTTCAAAACCCCTTTCTCCTTCAGTTATACCAGTGGGTGTGATCCTTTTCTTGCAAGTTTTCTCAAAATCAACAAATAGTTGAAATATAACGTATTGGCTAATTAATGTCTTGCTTTTAGTGGCAATTGTTCTAGGTACAAGATGCATTGGTGTATTAGGAGGATACACAGTCGCTCTAGGCATTTTCCAAAGGGGAGGGTTTCTATCAACAATATTTTCCGTTTTCTGCTTATCTAAATCCTTTTTCCAGAAGACTTGTTCGGGAGTCAACAAAGTCTGAGGTTTAAACTTGTTCAAGGAAATCCAGTTTTCCTTCTTGTAATCATGAGGAGAGATAATTATGTTTTTCTCTTTGCATTTGGGATCATTTTGTTTCTTATTCATCTTTTCCCTAGTGATTTCATTTAATTTCTTATCTTCCTCAGTGCACTCAACGCAACTAGGTTTCTGCCTAGGCTTAAGGACTTCATTACCATCATAAAGCACCTTATGAGCATTTCTAGCCTTTTTAATTACCTCTGGATTTGGTTCCTCAACAAGGGGAATGCTATGCTTATCGCTTAAGACTCGATGTTTGGTGACCATGTGAGCAGTCTGAATGGTGTTTCCTTGTATGTACAACTTGTTTTCAAGTTTGTTTTTCAAAGTTTTCAGATTAGAAAAATCTCTCAAGAGTTTTGATTCCTTTGCATTAAATTCTTGCTTAAGCATTTTCACATTTTCTTGAAGTTCTTGTTTTTGCTTAGCTGTTTTAGAAAGTTTTTCTTGCAAGGAATGTAATTCTTGTTTCAATACTTCTTCTCTAAACTTACTTTTTCTAATTACTGTACTCACTTGGTCATCCATTTCCTGCTCACGAGTGGTCAACTCAAATTTTGCACGTTGTTCATAAATAGCAACACGTTCCTTATAGGCATTTAGTTCAGAAATTACGGAATCATCAGGAGCACATGCAGTGTATTCATCAAAGACATAGTCATTGTTGACTGCAGAAGATGCATCACTTGGTACAACTTCACTTTCACTTTGTTTCACGTATTGATCGTATGGGACAATATTGTTATTACCCATATTTTCAACATTTGATTCAATAGTTTCAGTTGGTTGTACTTTGTCATGCATCTGTTGCACATCAGCATCATCGTATAGTTTTAATACCTCTGAGATGAGTTTGTCCTTGGATGGGCCAGCTTGTGGTGAAGAAGAGACCTTGGGAGAGACCATTGGAGAAATGCTAGCCATAAAAATTGTGTGTGCAGTAGGTCCATCATCTACATCAGAGTCGTATGCATCACAGTCAGCGACTTGAAAGGCATTCTGATGATTGTGACCTATCTCCTGAATAGGCTGCTCATCCACATCTGCATCATAGGTCTTGGCATTGCCCTCAGCAAGAAATAGCAATTCCTCTTCATTCAAAGCAGCTCCATTTTCCTGAGCTTGTGCCAGCAGCATCTTATCTCTGAAGTAATCAGCATTCTGTGGACGCTTTGGAGATGTGCAGTTCCTTGCAATGTGTCCCTCACCACCACAGTTATAGCATTTGATCGGCTTAGCTTGACCTTGGTTACCATTCCTTCCTCGATTCTGATTGCCCACATAACCTCTACCAGCACCACCTCTTCCCTGATCATACTGTCTTTCCTGAACTGGTTGCACCACGATCCTTCCATCTTTAACAGTAGCTTGATTGTGTGGGTTAGATGCTGTTCTGAGGTTGTTGTTGGTTTGTGGGAGAGAATTCATGTTTTGGCTAATCAGAAGAGCTAGTTGATTAATGAAGCTTCCCACGTGTGCATCAGCATCAGCTTGTTTGTACATAGGATCAGGAATGAGTTTGTGATTACCATTACCCAAGGGTATGACTTGTGAAGCTTTGGTTGTGATTCCGATGTTTGAGTAGAAGGCAGTTGAATCATTAGATGAGCTTGTCTCTCCCGGGTTAGTTTTGAACTGATTGAGAATCAATTTTTCAAACATAGCATGTCTCTCATTCTGAAGGAGGAAGGCATAGAGTTGCTCATAGTTTGTGTTCTTCAGTCCTTTAGTAAGCTTCACAGCGGTAACAAACTTGTGCCATTCGGGATTCATGTTGTTCACAAATTTTGAGTTCAACTGAATGTTAGGCATAGTCATTCTGATGTTCCTCATGTCATTAACTAACTTATGAAATCTCACATAGTACTCATAGACATTCTCATCTGGTTTCATCTTGAAGTGCTCAAATTCATCATAGAGTTGGGATTCTCTGTCTTCCATAGTTAATTCTGAACCTGAGAGAAGCATCTTAACATTATCCCAAACTGCCTTAGCATCAGTGTTATGATTGATCAGCTTGTAGATGTCTTTAGGAAGACCTTGAAGAACAATGTTTGAAGCCCTGATATCTGCATCGAATCTCTTTTTATCCTTATCATCAAGCTCATCATACATCTTAGGTCTGTCCATTCCGTAAACAGGAGTACCATCTTCATTAGTATCAAGTATGTCTCTAGTCGTCTCAACTCGATATGGTCCTTCATCAATGGATTTGAGAATGTTGACACCATTTTCCTTTCCAAGGCAATACAGTCTGATTCGTTGAGCCCAAGAATCGTAGTCAGTTCTGTCAAGCATGGGTGGACGAGTATCTGAGCCAGCTGCTTGAACATCTTCGGCAACAGTGGAGATAACAGTAGGAACGTTGGTAGACATGTTAATAGATTATACGTGATTTTATAACTCTATGATTAAACCGGGAAATAGATTCTTTCACGGGATTTTACTAAATCAAGAGAAGACCGTAAACAATCACTCAAGTCGCTAGAAGATAATGCACTAAGTCGCTAGAAGATAATGCACTAAGTCGCTAGAAGATAATGCACTAAGTCGCTAGAAGATAATGCACTAAGTCGCTAACACTTAATTCGCTACACCACTAAGTCGCTAGAGTCTCAAGTCGCTAGACAAATGCAAGTCGCTAAGTAGTAACTCGCTAAGCCTCAAGTCGCTAGCAAAATTTTGGCAGCAATTCGCTACTCAAGTCGCTAAAGATACAAGTCGCTAAAGAGCAACTCGCTACAGACCAAGTCGCTACCACCAAGTCGCTACTCGTAGTGGAGAGTCCACTACTTGTACTTTAACTCGCTAGATCTAACTCGCTAGGTCTAAAGCTGTAACTCGCTACAAATTTGTAAAGCAAGTCGCTATGAAGAGAATAGTCCGTGAGCTAAGTCGCTAGCTTGAAAAACCATATAAACATCACTTTTCAATCCAAAAACAACCCAACCAAGATGATTCAAGCTTACCAAATGAAAACCTAAACACTTGTGATGATTCTAAACATAAAAGTACTAACAAAATTCAAACTTTAACACAAGAAATCACCCAAATGATGCAAAAACCACTAAACTTTTTCAAACTCAAAAACCACCTAAAAACCACTAAATATCCAAAGATGTGCAAGATATGATCTAACCATGGCTCTTGATACCAATTGTAAGATATAACTTTTCACATACACATCAAACCATAACAACCATGTGGCGAATAAGTGGAATTCTAGAGAGAGAAAGTTAGAGGTTTAGGGAACTTAGTGAGAGAAAGTGAAAGATATTATTATGAGCTCCAACTCTCTACCTTGGGAGGTAGAGAGTATTTATAGTCTTACATAAATCGCCACACATCGGGCTGTGGATCAGGTAAAGACCCTTCCGTCCTCCACGGTGTTACTTAACTACATACTACTTAACTTAAAAGAACTACGACTACGAGCTTTCTAACGATTACATATACTTGAGGTGACCGACTCTTTAATACCTGGAATTTCTAATTCCTACAATAAAACAACTGAAATGCAATTACGATAACTATCGCCTTACTGATGCAATAACCAATGATGAAAGACCGAACATGAGTACAACAATTAGTCCTATTGCTGAAGGTGACGACTGGGGAAAGTCGTGTATATCATTTAATGAGTGGCTCTCACAAAAATTTGGAACATGTAGCATCGGTAACACTGCAAGAAAAAAAGTTTTTATCGAATGGATGAATGATTGCCGCCAACTAGTAGAGGAAGTTGGCCAAGTCCAAAGGCCCCCATAAAGCCCCGAGGCTCTGAGTCTAACTTAAAGACTCGTAAATAAAGAAAAGTGCTCTTTCGGGAGACAACCTGAATTATCCATTTCTTTTGTTTTATTTCTATTTCCGTTGGGTTTTGTGTTTTTAACCATTTTTGTAGGAAACGAAGAATTGCTGTTGCAGCATACTGATCTGACCATATTTACGGCGTAACTCATCTTAGTGGTTACGCCGTAACAAGCCCCTTGCAGCAGAATTTCGGATGCATTACCAATTACGGCGTAATTCCATCTCAGTGGTTACGCCGTAGCTACACTATTGCAGCGTATGCCAGGTTTTGCCTAGTTACGGCGTAAATCCTTGTAAGAGTTACGACATAACTATCCTCTGCATTACTTCTTTCATTTTAAACACAATTACCTTGTATTAGTATTTTAAATGAACTTTGTGGGTGTGTTCCCTGTAAACCCTCACGAGACATCACTCGTCCACTTGGGACACCAAGTGGTTTAAAAGGCTTGTTGCATATGCTAAATGCAACCGTGATTCCTACGAAAGTGATTTAGGTTTCTTTTTCAATTTTCATTTTTTTAGTTTTAGAACTATGCTTGTCGGTAGTGTGATTTCAGGGATTGAAGTTTTCTCGTGGATGCTCATACGATGACACGACTCTTTTTCGTGGGCCTTCTTTCTTTTTGGAGCAAATTTTAGGGAAGTTCCCGCTCTAATTCTACTTTCTTCACCTTTATTTAACGCTTAGTTCAAAAGGGACTTTGTACAATTCAAGTGGGGGGACGGGAGTAGAATTGTCTCTTGAACTTTGTTTTGCCCTCGTTTTTCTAGTTTATTTTGAAAACTTACGCCATTTTTAAAATTTTGACATGTTTTTCTTAACCTAACTAGATTAGACCTTAGCCGAGCACATACAACCCTTGATATTATATGGTGAGATTAGCCTTATCCGTTTCCAATATTTTACCCCAAATCCACCAAATTATGAGTGTGCCGGTAGCTTGTAAACTTTAGCTCGATGTATTTGGACTTTTCAGTTTAAAAAGGCAGTATTATAGGATTATCACCCAAATAGCCTACCATTCTGTGTCTATCGATTAGTCACCTCGACTTCTCGACCCCCATGTGAAACCATTTTGTTGCACTCACCTTTAGTGCAAGATACCCCTAGATACACCCTTCTGAGCCATTCCTTTCATTTTTTTAACCCAATATATTGTTTCGTTACACCTATACACCTTAGCCTACCCTGTAGTCTTTATTTTTGATTGGAAAGTCATCATTTGCCTATGTTCAAGGTTTAAGTGGAAAGGTTCGGGAATCACTCTTTCGTCGACGACATATTCTTAAAGATCATTGAAGACCCCCTGAATCCCCATTGTTCATCTCAAGTGGGGGAATGTTATGTTTAGTTGTTATATTTATGTTGAAAAAATTCGAAAAAAAAAATAGTAGTTATGTTATTTAGTTTATTGTAAAGTGCGATGTTACAAGCACTATGTTATGAGCTTTATATAGATTTAGTATCGAGGAGGCCACCTCGGTCACATTTGAAGATTGGAGTTGGTAATTGCGCCAACAGTTGAAGAAAAGGTAGTGTGCCCATCATGAGGTCCTCTAATGACACATCTACCTAGTATTTCATGATCCGGTTTCTTAACTTCAAAGCTTGAACTTTGGGCGGACGGTAAGTGGTGATGACTTGGTTATAGATTTAGGCTATCTGTTTGATTTTTATTTTACACCATTTATATATCCCATGTCTTATCCTACCCTTTAGTCATGAATCGTGTCTAGGTGATGCAGCGAGCAATCTTTGGTGTCTTGGCCTCATGTATCATTGATTTTGTCCACTTCACCGTGACATGTTAGTAATGACGAGTAACCCTTAACCTTTGTCGTGTCTACCCATATTACCTTCGAAAATTGTTTAGCCCTTAACTATAGTGGTGGAGATTTGTGTAACCGCCAAGCTTATGATAGAATACATGCTATGACTGTGCGATTGAGTGATCACCCCGAAACTGACACTTAGAATAGTTGAGAGATTTGAGTGTTTCGTTCCCATTTCGTGAGATGTTCGGCTTATTTTTATTCTAGCATAAGGGATTTGTAAACTTGTATGGGAGATATCTTTTTAGGAATCTATCTAATAAGGTCTAATTGAGGGCAATTAGAGTTCAAGTGGGGGGGGGGGATATTTGATAACATCAAATTATCCTGAATATTAAGTGTCAATTTCCCCCGATAATGCCTGTAATTTATATCATTTATATGGATTTACGCTTGTTTTCCATTATATTCCACTTTCAGGTAAATTACGAGCATTGGAGCTAAAGAGACGCGGAATTGGAGAATTATTAAAGATTTATCATAGTATGCTCACTTTGAAGAAGATTAAGGCGTAACTCATCTCTCACATTACGCCGTAACTAAAGCGTGACTCAGAAAGCCAACTTATCAGAAGATTAAGGCGTAACTCTCTCAAAAGATTACGACGTAACTATATTAGGTCAAACGAGGTTCTGCGCCGCTGATAACTACACCATAACTCGTGCATAAACTACGGCGTAACAAAGAATTATTGAAGATACGGTGTAACCACTTCTCAGGTTACGCCGTAACCAGCAGATCTAGTGCAATTTATGAAGAATTAGATGATTACGGCGTAACTATTCTATTAGTTACACCGTAACCAAGATCTGGCCTATAAATACCCCACGATTTCCAGCATTTCAAAGCATCCCATTTCACACACCACAACCAAAGAACGTGGTAAGAAGCCAAAGGCAGGTCTAGAGGAGCATACGGAGCTATCTCCAAGGGAGAAATCCCTCCCCACGATAAGCATTAGCATTTTATCTTTTTTTTTTACTTTCGATTCATGTATTTCGTAACATTAAATATTGAATTGATTTGTATGGTTAATATGAGCGGCTAAGCACCTCTTGGTGCTGGCCTAGTTATGATTTCTTAATTGTTTTGTTTGCGTTTACATTACTTCCGTATAATTATTTCTAAGTGTATGCATGCATAGTTTATTGGTAGCTACCCTTGTTTCGGTAGTTTTGAATGGCGGTAGAGGCTAGTTGCTTAGGAGATATGACAAACTGACCCTAAGTGAGTAGAATGAGACGAAATGGGTAAGATATGACCAACTGAAGACCCTTTCTACTTGTGCGATTTGACCAACTGATCACCTACCGTTTGGATGAACTTAAGAATTAGGGGGTGAGTGTCTAAGATGCTAGCGCCCGGGCACTCACTATTATAAGTCTAGCATGTAGCGGAACTTAATGACTCGGCTTAGGGGACCAGGAACAACTGGACTTATGAGGGGACACCTGACTTCTCCAGTGGTGGTATCTTTGCTGATAGGTTAGGGCGAACTGACTAAATGTTGTCCTCTCGACTTTGACCCCACCTGAAATAATTGGAAGTAAGTAGACGTAGACATTACTAGCTAGGATGAATAACTAGGTTAGCACCACTCTCCTCTATTGATCACATCCTTTGCTTTTATTTGCTTTAGTAGTTAATTAATTAAATCATATTAAAATCTGTGACACCTAGACTTAGTATTAATCCAATACACATAGCTCTTGGGATGACCTCGGTTTTACCGAATACTACACTACACCCGACCGGGTACACTGCCCGTTAGTGCATTAGGGTAGACCATAGGTATAACGAGACATTATAAGTATTAAAACCTGGTCAGTAAAACCTGCATCACATGTCGTCGCCAAAACGTCGATGCCTTATGTTTTTCACTAAAAGTTTTGGCAACGACAAGTCAACGCTTTAGCGACGAATAGTGAGCCCGCCAAAATTCAACTCAAACACTAGACCGAGTAGGGTCCAACAACCTTTAGCGACGACACGTATCGATGCCAAAGGTATTTATCCAAAATAAATATTAAAAAATGTATATAAATTTTTATTGAATTATATAAATATATAAAAACACAAATTATTAAAATATAAATATTTTATTCAATTGGAAACCCAGTTTAGCGACAACATGTTTCGTTGCTAATAGTCCTTACTGGCAAAAAATATTAATGCAGCAGAAACCGCTACATTTCCATATTTTTTTGGGGGGAAAAATCTATCAGTGAAGTCATAGTTTTTGAAAATAACGATACAGTAAAGCTAATATTAATATGAGAATGCAAAGAAAACGATATTAATACAAATACAAATCACTACTTAATCCCTACTCGTCATCAGCGTCATCAGCATCATCATCATCATTATCAAAAGCACCATCACCATCACCATCTTCATCGCCACGCACAATCTGGGTAGTTCTGAGATCAAAGGTTGGGTTGTAAAATCTAAGGTCGGGAGGAAACACTTGGGAAGTAAAACTGGGGTCGGGAAACACTTGGGTTGTACATTCGGGGAAGGATATACCATAAAGAAGTACTTATTACTGCTTGTTGACAGTTTAGGAAATCTAAAAAGTGGTTAAAGGCGTTTTGGGTATTTGCAGCTACTTTTGAAGCCTCCTCAGCTTGCTTTCTCAACCTGGCTTATTCCAACTCATCTCGCCTTATCATCTCAGCAACTTGTTCCTGAGTACAATAACCTTGGCTAGGTTTTGAGCTCCGAGAACTCGAGCCTCTACCAGATAACCCCCTGCCCCAACCCGTTATATGCCTATGATTTGTACTATGAAGGACTTCATCTAGAGTTTCTTTATCCATCCTGGGATGGTTTTGTCTTTGAGTTGATCTTGGATGGCTTTCATTTGTCCCTCTCATTGTTGTTAAAAGCGCGCCTGAGGCGCGCCTAGGCTATGAAGCTCATGAGGCTCAAACAGTGGGGCTTTTTACATTAAAGAAGCTCACCAAGGCTCAGCGCCTTGGTTGCGATGCCCCTATGGGCTTAGGTGAGCCTCATGCATATGTGGGGCTTTATCTATATTTTTTTTCACAAAATTTAAGGCTTTCAATGTATACATCTCATGATGATGATTCAGAAAAAAATCTAGTGAGCACGTCATCTTAAAACTCAACCGAAGTTTGGTCATTTCTAATACATGAAGGTCAAAGTCAAGAAACGTTAAGAAAACATATATCATATTGTTAGATACTTTATGTTTGATAGTCTTATATTGAAGTATTAACTTTGTTTGACACTATAGGTGATATAACGCTACTTAAGTTTAGTATATAGAGTTTTATAATTTCTTTCTCTACACAATGCGCCTTACATACACGAAGCTTGCGCATAGGCCCAAGGGATCCCTCTGCGCCTTAGCGCGCCTTGAGCTTTTTAAAACATTCCTCTGTAGAACAATGACAAAAGGTTGTTTGCATCAAGGGTGTTTGGTAAGTGTTTCACCAATTACCAAACACCCATGTTGCAACATGAAGGGTGTTTGTAATTGGTGCAGTAGTTACCATACTACCCCAGATGCATCAGGAGGGTCTTTGCTAACTGGTGCAATAGTTACCAAACAACCATGTTGCAGCATCACAGGTGTTTGGTATGAACCAATTACCAAACACTCATAATGATGCATCAAGGGCTGTTTGGTAATTAGGGCACCATCAATAGGTCGGGTGATGCGCATATGAAGCGCGTTCGGGGTCAAAAGAACTTCCTTTTCGTCGAGCAAGTTTTTCAACACCCTAGGCAGTGAACCTAATCATTGTAGTGTAGTATTGGGTAAGGCCCGGGTATTGATATCGTTCTCTAGGGGAATAAGAATGCTAGCAAGAAGTGTACTACGCTAAGGTTGGGGTTGAGGATGATTATTTTTTTTTTATCTTTTATATATTTTTTAGAAAGCTAAGGGTAAAATCTCGGGGCAATGGATTTGGGGGTGGTACTTCTACCGATTACTTATACTATTATAATTATCTAATACTGCGGGTAGTCTATGTATTTTTAATGTGTGCTCGTATGATAATTAAAAATGTGTTTACCTAGATACTATTACTCCCTAGTTATCTTTTATTGTTGGTTGAATTTTCACGTCCTTATTCTTAACGCGTTGTGTTTTCTAAGGTCGTAGGGAATGCTTATGCCCTAACTCTGTGAGAATACCTTAAGGGTGTGTTTGGTAGAGAGAAATAAAGATGGAGAAATAGAAATGTTTTTATTTCTCTTGTTTGGTAGACCAAAGAAAAAACAAAACGGAGAATATCAAACTCTCAGGAAATCTTTCTCTTTGTATTTTGAATTCTCTAATATCTTTATAATTTGAGTGGAATTGTGTGGTACTCAAGAGAATTAGGTTGAGCTACAGTAATAAAAACACGTGTCATATCAATTTTGAAGTTTCAGGTTGTGATGGACTAATGTTTATTTATTATAATTATTATTAAAGCAAAGTATTTGATAATTGTATTTGTGTAAAACAAAACTATGTATAGACAAAGTTATATCATGAACATCAAATATTTAAATTTAGTAGATTTTTGTTAATAAGATCATTATTAATGTTAATGATAAACTCATTTTATTTTATTTGTTATTAAAAAATTAAAAAATAAACAAACATTAAAATTGTTATTTTTATAAAAATAATAAAGTAGTTTTTTAAAAAAATCAACCAACATTAGAATTGTTATTTTTTTTAAAACAATTTTTTTTAAATCAACAAACATTGGATTTTTTATATTTTTTAAAAATAAAAAATAAATTTTTTAAAAAGATAAAAAAAATATTTTGTTTTTAAATAAAAAATACAAATTTTTAGAATTGTTATTTTTTTATCTTTTATTTTTTTTCATATTTCGGGTCAAGTCTCTGTTGTTACCAAACATTAGAATTGAATAAAATTCTCTACTAATTTCTATTCTCTGCTTAATTTCATTTCTCAGAAATTCTCTCTACCAAATGTGCCCTAAGTTATTGCCTACGAAATCCGCTAGATGTTTCATAAACTAACCTAAAGGTTATCTTTGGATGTTTAGACTACGAAATCCTCTAAGTGATTCATAAACTAATGTTCGCAAAGATTACTCAAGCATTTAAACACAACGATAGCCTAGTGCATTCCTAAGTCATTTACAATTAAGATAAGAGACAATCAATCAATAATTAACAACTAGGTTTCATAGATCTAAGCAAACACACAAGAAATTTAGCCGGACATGTTAAACAAGCAAGCATAAACACATTCAATGGAAGACTGATCCGTGCCAAACCGTCAAGTTTACCACTCAAGTCTGCCACTTGTGAACGGCAGACCGTAACAAACTTAAAACGGCTCAAGCACGAATGCAATGAAGATCTGAGGAGTATAGGATTTCCCCGGGTCGTTATGTCCCAGCGAGCTATGCAATGGATCACCCTACGAATAGTGATCGAGAAATTTGAACGAAAAAGGGATTTGGTAATGATTTATAACTACAGAAAAAGCCAACAAATTACAACGGCTTAAATGCAAATTAAAGAAAGTTAAAAAGATAAAAAATATTAAATAAACGCTATCACTATTTTTAAAATGTTGTTTTTGTTTTTATGTTTTTATAAAACTTAATTTAAAACTACGTGACGTACAAATAAAAACGTGAAACTTATACAATATTAATCCTAAAAATATGAAAATGATATTTTTACAAACCTAATGATATAAGAAAATTTATAGAAAAAGAAAATTATTTTTATAAGTAATTATCTAATTAAAAACTATTTTTAACTATTAAATAATAACCTAAAATTCAAGAAAATATGAAACAAAGCTAGAAAAATAAAATTTTGACTTAGAAAAATCTAAAATATCAAAAGAGAATTTTCAAAACTATTTTTGTATTTTTCTGATTATTTTTCTATTTTCTAGGAATTTTAAACTATTTAAAACTAATTAAATTACTTAAAAATACAAATTTAACTAAGAAAAATTTGGAAAAATATTTTTTTGTCTTTTTATATTTATCTAATCTTAAGAAAAATGAAAAATTATTTTTTTGAAACTTTTCTTAATTTTTTGTATTAAATACTAATTAAAAAGGCCTAAAAACTGAATTAAATCAAGAAAAATACTAAACAGTACTGGAAAAATCTGAAAAATTAAAGTTAAGCTTAAAATAATGCAAGGAATCAAGGAAAATTGGAAAAACAGGTGGTTGTGTGTGAGATTATGGAACTGCTATGGAATGTGCTTATGAATAAGCACTTGAATAAGCCAAATGAACACAAACAAGCACCACACTGGAACAGAAGCTACAATATGCTAAAGTTACTCTGAATGAACTAAAAACAACAACACTTATCTTCTGAATAGCAATCTACACAGATTTGATGATTTTGACTAAAGTGCTAAAACAGTTTTTAGGTGTTCAGTTGTAGCCACAGAATAAGCACTCAAATAAGCTAAAAATCAAAATCCAAATATTGAGACCTAAACTAGACCTAGGTAGCTACTTATAACCAAAAGACCAGACTTGGGGAGGCTCTTATGATCCTTGTACAATCCTGCACAAAACTGAGAAAAACTCAGTTTGAGCTGAGACTTGGGAGCAGGGCAACTAGGACCTGTTTGATAAGCTTGTTTGGAGCTTTTAAAAAAAAATTGCAAAATTATACAAAAATGGTGATAAAGAAATAGACCAGTTGAACTTTATAAAATGCCAAGTTTCACTAAATATGGCTTAAGAATGAAGCCATGAAAATTCCTTGCAGTTGGACCCAAAACAAGTTTTTGCCAATTTGACTTTTGAACATATTTGGTATATTTGACTAAACTGAACTTTGAATCCAATTTGAGGACAGATTGTGTTATATTGTGATGAAATGACACTACTGCAAGTAATCTCTATGTAATCTTAACACAGAACAAGTTTTTGCTTCTTTAAAACTCCAACAGGCAAGCAGTAAGACAGATTACTATGATGTTTGACTTTGGCTGTTTATAGATGCAATATTAAGACAGGGTTAAGTTCAAATGGGCTAACAAAGCATAACACCACAAATTTTAACCACTGCAAAAGCCTTTAAGACAGATTAAGCTACACAACCAAACACACCTTGATTGACTGATTTGTGAGCAAAACAAGACTAACTACTAAACTAGCATAAGCAGACAATCAAACTGACCTTAACTATTCTAATTACAGCTAGTGGAACAAGATTGAACTAATTATAACTACAATTACAAGTTATGCATTGAGACCTTAAAAATAACTTACAAGAGTCCTTAGCCACAATGGCTTGCAACCTGTGAAACCAGAACTTCTAACCTATATTATCCAACCATTTGGACTTAAAATCAATCCCAAATCCAGACTGCATCACCCATTATCCATTTACAAGTCCAAAAGAGCCCTGTTTGACTTTCTTTGACTAATATCCAAACTAGCTAGAAACTTGAATGTAAGCTTATAAAGAGCTATAATAAGCTCTTATAAGCCTGTAGAAACTAAGAAACAAGCTATTTGAAGCTTGGGTGTGAGTTTTTGAGATGGAAAATTTCAACAGTTAACTTGAAACATGAAATCTTAACACAACTTGATTTGATGCTTGGAAACAATTTATAGTGATACAATAAGCTTAGTTTGATACAAAGGAACAAAATATTACAAATTTTCCACTTAACTACAACTTTTAAGATTAAAACGACATTAATGAAAATTAAAAAACTACTAGACTCCTTCCTTTAGCTCCTCTTTGCTTCTTTTATAATCCAAACTTCTTTTCTCACTCCTCTGATCACATCCCAGTTGTTTCCTGGCCATTGGATTAGCTAAGTTGATCTTGGCCGTTTGATTGGCTTTTGGCGCCAAAACTGGTACAAGCCAGTTGGGACAGGGGAAGGATGCATTTAATGCATTTGGCAGGTAGGTGAGGAGGGGGGAGACAAAGAGTGGAGTAGGGTGGTTGTTGGTGGCTGGAGGTGGAGGTGTTGCAGACAATGTTGTCGGGGAAGACAGGGAAAAAGGGGGGCGGGTAATATTATTTTAAACCGTGGGTATTGGGTTTGGTTTCGGGTTGGGTAGACTGGACCGGGTAAAAGATTGGGCCAAGGGTTTTTTATTTGGGCTTGGGTTATAATATAGGATCCGGTTTGGGTTTTAGGATTTAAGTAACCAAGGACCAAATGTGTAAAACTCGAATTCCCAGGGACTAAACTGTAATTTATGAAGATGTAGTCCAAGGGTTGGTCTTGCCAATCTTTAATAGACCAAGGGCTAAATTTGACACTTTTGAAATTCCAAGGATTAAATATGACCATTTTAAAAATCCAGGGACCAAAACTGAAATTTCTCAAAACTTTTGGAACTTTTCACCAAAGGACTAAATTTGACAACTTATGATTTAAAAAGGACCTTTGGTGATTTTTCTTATAAAATAAGTGCCTAGGGACTGATTTTGCCATTTTCTGAAAGTCAGGGGACTGAAACTGCCAATTATGCAAACTTAGCTCATTTTTCATCTGATTTTAAACATTTTGCATCTGAAACATATAAAATGCACTTTTAAGATATTTTCAGTATTTTGATGCATTTCTGAGCATTTTTAAACGTTTTGCAGTTCAGATTTGACTAAAAATGATGAGTATTTACACACTCATCAATCCCGCACACTAAACTATTGCTAGTCCCTAGCAATCTTTTGAGAAAAACTTAATGGATTTGAATCTCTTTACCAAAAGCCATTACTTCTGGAGTAGCCAAATGTTTCAGTTCAAGTAAGAACCATGGTACACCGATAACCATGTGATTTTGAGCAAACCACCAGCTTCCAACGGATTTGATTTGTCTTTACCAGAAGCCGTTTGCTTCTGGACTAGCCAACTCTTAGATAAATTATCAATATTATCTTTGGTGAGCTGATTACCAATTATGGTTTTTCCACTGCCTTTACCACAAGCCATAAACTTGCGGGCTAGCCAACTCTTCACTTTTTAGGATATGGTGAGCTGAATACCATACAATTTTGGGCAAATTGCAAGCCGTCAACGGATTTGATATATCTTTACCAAGAGCCGTTTGCTCCTGGATTAGCAAATCCTTTTGTTTATTAGACAAGGCGGACTGATAACCATATTAGTAAGTGTAAAACACTTACTCCAAAAAAAATTTTGGCCAAAAACGGGGGAATTAGGCGGTATATTTACATGATAAAATTCGTGAGAATTCCCCCCACACTAGAAATGAATATTGCCCTCAATATTCAAAGTACCGGCGGTTATGCCGAAACAAAGAACGTGAAAGGGAAATACTACGGCCATTATTTAGAAAGAAGATTTTTTTTTTTTTTTTTTTTTTTTTTTTTTTTTTTTTAAATACTTATATACAAAACATGTGGGGCAACCCCCCCCCCCCCCCCACACACTAGGGTGGTAGAAAGTAGAAAGAAGAAGCTAAACTGTCAAGTTTTGTCACACAAGCTAGCCACTTGTGAATGGCTAACCGTAACAAACTTCAGACAGCTCAGAAATATGGGTGACAACCCATATGGCATGCTACTGTTTTTGATTCCCGAGTCGCTAGCTTGACTCGATCCCCGCATTCATTGGTTCATGGGGAAAGTTTGAAGATCCGGGACAACCACAGGAGGAATGTCCTCTCCAAAATAATGCTTCACTCGATGACCATTCACTTTAAAATTAGGACCATCGGGTTGAGATAACTCAATGGTACCATAAGGATAAACCTTAGCGATAGTAAATGGTCCAGACCAGCGGGATTTTAATTTTCCCGAGAAAATCTTCAATCTTGAGTTGAAAAGAAGGACTCGATCACCCACGTTGAAAACGCGGTTCTTGATTTTTGAGTCATGAATCTTCTTTGTCTTTTGTTTGTAGATCAAAGAGTTCTCGTATGCTTGATCACGGAGTTCGTTTAATTCATTCATTTGAACTTTCCGGTGATCACCAGCTGTCTGAATATCAAAGTTGGCATGCTTCAAGGCCCAGTATGCCTTGTGCTCAAGCTCAACCGGTAGATGACACGCCTTTCCGTATACAAGCTTGTATGGAGTGCACCCGATGGGTGTTTTGTTAGCTGTACGGAAGGCCCAGAGTGCGTCATCTAGCTTATCCGACCAAGAGGCACAGTTTTCGCCAACCGTCCTCTCCAAGATTCTTTTAATCCCCCGGTTAGAAACTTCCACTTGCCCACTTGTTTGTGGGTGGTACGCAGTAGATAGACGGTGAGTTACACCATACTTTTGCATGACTCTATCAAATTGGTCATT
The DNA here is from genome assembly GCA_019973895.1 of Chrysanthemum seticuspe. Classification (NCBI taxonomy): domain Eukaryota; kingdom Viridiplantae; phylum Streptophyta; class Magnoliopsida; order Asterales; family Asteraceae; genus Chrysanthemum; species Chrysanthemum seticuspe. Next base: position 247,739,535 of record BPTQ01000005.1, on the reverse strand, counting down.
GCAGAAATGCGTACCACGATCACTGATTATGGCTCGTGGAGTTCCAAACCTAGCAAACAGAGATTTTAAGAATTTCACCACAACTCGGGCATCGTTGGTGGGTAAAGCTTTAGCTTCAACCCATTTTGATAAGTAGTCAACGGCCACGAGTATGTATTTGTTACCACGGGAAGAAGGAAATGGCCCCATAAAGTCAATGCCCCATATGTCAAAAATCTCACACACTTGAATGGCGTTTTGCGGCATTTCATTTCTTTGTGAGATATTCCCGTGACGTTGACAAGCGTCACAGGTTTTGACAAATTCATGGGCATCCTTATAAATTGTGGGCCAATAGAATCCGGAATCAAACACCTTCTTGGCGGTGTAGTTGGGGCTATGATGTCCCCCAGTAGGTCCAGAATGGCAAGCTTTGAGAATGTCAATAGCTTCCTGACCATATACACATCGCCGGATGACTTTATCCGCACAAATTTTAAACAAGTAGGGGTCGTCCCAGAAATAATGTTTCACGTCTTTAAGGAATTTATTTTTCTGTTGGGACGACATCCCTTTCACCACAAAGTTACCCGCATGGTAATTTGCAAAGTCAGCAAACCATGGGGTAGAAGAATCTCCACGAAAAGAAACCACATTGAGTGTTTCGAGAGGAAATGTTTCATTAATTTCCTTTTTCTCGAACACATTTTGGTGAGGGTTCTCTAATCGGGACAGATGATCAGCAGCCAGGTTTCAGCTCCTTTTTTATCACGAATAATGATATCAAATTCTTGTAGGAGGAGAATCCAACGGAGCAATCTCGGCTTTGCATCTTGTTTTGCAAAGAGATATTTGAGTGCCGAGTGATCCGTATACACCACGCATTTGGTCAAGATATGGTATGGCCGAAACTTTTCAAACGCATACACCACAGCTAATAATTCTTTTTCTGTAGTGGTGTAATGGGTTTGAGCTTCAGTCATAGTTTTGCTTGCGTAGTGGATTGGCTGAAAATGCTTGGTTTTGCGTTGCCCCAAGACTGCACCGATAGCAAAATCACTTGCATCGCACATGAGCTCAAAGGGTAAGTCCCAGTCGGGGGCAACTAGAATGGGTGCTTCCGTAAGCTTTTTCTTCAATGTTTCAAAAGCTTCGATGCACTCAGGAGAAAAGATAAAAGGAGCATCTTTTTCGAGAAGATGGGTCATAGGCCGAGCGATTTTAGAGAAATCTTGTATGAATCTATGATAAAACCCGGCATGACCAAGAAAACTCCTAATACCTTTGACGGTAGTAGGATGAGGTAATTTAGCAATAACATCAACTTTTGCTCTATCTACCTCAATCCCGTTCTTGGAAATCTTATGGCCAAGGACTATGCCCTCTTTGACCATAAAGTGGCTCTTCTCCCAGTTTAGACATAGATTGGTGTCTTCACACCTTTTTAGCATTTTGTCTAAATGGGAGAGACATGTATGAAACGAGTCCCCAATGACCGAGAAGTCATCCATAAACACCTCCATAGTTTCCCCGATCATGTCGTGGAAAATTGCCATCATACATCGTTGGAACGTGCCAGGAGCATTACATAAGCCAAAAGGCATACGTCTGTAGGCAAACGTCCCGTATGGGCAGGTGAATGTGGTTTTTTCTTGATCCAGCGGATCAATGGGGATCTGAAAGTACCCCGAGAAACCATCAAGGAAACAATAGTATTCGTTCCCTGCTAATCTCTCAAGCATCTGGTCCATGAAGGGTAGAGGAAAATGGTCTTTACGGGTGGCTTCGTTTAACTTGAGATAATCAATACACACACGCCATCCCGTAACCAATCGAGTTGGAATTAACTCGTTTTCTTCATTTGTGACAACAGTAATGCCACCCTTTTTTGGAACGCAATGAATTGGGCTAACCCAAGGACTATCAGAGATCGGGTAAATCAAACCGGCATCAAGAAGTTTGAGAACCTCTTGTTTGATAACCTCGTGAATCTTAGGATTCACCCTCCTCTGATGTTGGACTGCTGGTTTGAAGTCATCCTCCATTAAGATTTTGTGAGTACAAAATTCAGGGTTGATACCCTTAATATCGGAGAGTTTCCAAGCAATTGCTTGCTTGTGTGACTTCAAGACCTTTATGAGAGCAGTTTTCTCCTCCTCAGTCAAGTCTTTAGCAATTATGACGGGTAATTTATCATCACCCTCCAAGAATGCATACTCGAGATGAGGAGGTAGGTCCTTGAGTTCAACTTCGGGAAATTCATCAGTAGATGTTTGTACTGATCTGATTTCCTCAATCGTGATTTCTTTCGGAGTGAGTGAAGATAATGGATCTTCATTAAGCAATTGCTCAAGATAAAGAATATCCCCCTCCGAATCATACACACCATCAATTCCAGGCGGAATTGATTCATCAGTAGCAAGAAATGCATCGATCTCTTCCAGAAGGAAGTCACCTCCCTCAAACGGAGTGAGAGAGGGGGAAGAGTCGGCAATGATAGGTTGAGAAGATGTGGTGGAATCTCCACTCACAGAATTATGAAGATAACCAAGAAACTCTTGAGAGTACTCCTCTGAAGCAATATCAATTAAATCGACTCGATTAACTGATTCAGTATCATAATTTGAGGAGTACCTCGAAGTTTGATCAAGGTTAAAGGTAACAGCTTCATTACCCACACGTAGAGTGATCTCTTGCTCAAATACATCGATAAGAGCACGGCCCGTTCTCAAGAATCCTCTTCCAACAATGAGGGGAACTCGAGGATCGGCATCGAAATCAACAACCACAAAGTCAGCTGGAAAATGGAACTTTCCTACTTTCACGAATACATCCTCGGCGATGCCAAGAGGACGCGAGATAGAACGTTCTGCAAGCTCAAGAGTCATGCAGGTAGGAATAAGTTCCGGAAGAGAAAGTTTCTTCCACACTGAATAAGGCATCAGATTGATGCTTGCACCAAGATCGGCGAGGGCAAAGCATTCAATCATCCCAGGAAAAACACAAGGAAGAAGAAATTTTCCGGGATCTCCTAGCTTCTCGGGAAGCTTCTTTAACAAGACTGCTGAGCAGTTCTCATTTAAAGGAGTCTTAGCCATTTCAAACAGCTTTTCCTTGTTGCTCAACATGTGCTTTAGAGTCGATGCAAACTTGGGCATCAACATGATGGCATCCGCAAAGCTTATGTCAAAGTGTAGCTCTTGGAAAATTTGAAAGAATTTTTCCATTTGATGACTAGCTTTTTCGCGGAGCTTTTGCTCATGTAAACGTGAGGGGTAAGGAATAGAAGTTTTGGATTTAGGGTTACCAACTGGAGGTTCAAAAACTACTCCAGGATTGGTCTTGGGTTTTGGGACAACCTGAGGATGGACATTGTTGGTACCTCCGTTATTAGTAGGAAGTTCCTTGTCCTTTGTCGCCTCAGGTTCGCTTTCCACTACCTTCGGGAGAGAAGAAGAAGAGGTAGTAGGAATAGCGGGTCCAGCATATGAAGCACCACTTCTGGTTGTGATCGCCTTTGCATCGCCCCTCGGATTAGCGATCGTGTTGCTAGGTAAAGTACCTGAGCCCGAGGGTCGATCATTTAAAGACTTCTTAATGTCAGCAATCTGGCTAACCAACAACCAATTCATTTCTTCTCGGGATTTCATGAATTGTTTCAACAACTCATCAGATGATGGTCCAGTTGGAACAATGGCTTGAGTTTGCACAGGAAAATTCTGGCCTCTATTGTTAGGATTAGGGCCTTGATTTTGAAAATTCCCTTGATTATTGCCATGAAAATACCCTTGGTTGAAATTTCCCTGACCTAGGTTTCTATTGAAATTTCCTTGGTGTTGGAAATTTTGATTCTGATTTTGAAAACCGTTGTTTTGACTGAAATTACCTTGGTTTTGAAAACCTTGGTTTGGTCTATTCTGATTCTGATTACGGTTTTGGTTGAAACCGGGAGGTCCAGGGTAGTGGTTAGGACGGTGGTTCGGGTCTACAGGAGCACGATATTGATTGCCTCCTTGATTAGACATCCCGCCCACATCATTGGCTTCAAAAGGGTTACCACCGGTGGCCATACAGTTGTAATAAGCATGGGGGCCACCACAGGTAACACAGACTTCCACTTTCTTAACTTCAGCAGGAGGTGAAATTTGTGGAAAAGAGACTTTCTTTTGGTTGGAGAGAACCAAAGCTTGGATAGCTTCCGTGAGTTTATCAATCTTAGCATCGGTGCTAGATTGACTCACGGGTGATGAAGAAGAAGAAGGACCAACACTGACTTGGGAAACAACCGGCTTGCTTCGTGCAGTGCGGACTTTAGACTTGTTTTCAATTATCGCTAAAGCTTCTTTGACAGTTTTGCTTAGGAAATTTCCTCCCGCGGAGGAATTGAGAGAATCTTGATCAGATTGACTCACTCCATTGTAGAAAGTATCGAGTTGCATCAACTCGGAGAAACCGTGGTGAGGACATTTGCGAAGCAATTCCTTGAAACGATCCCACGATTCACTGAAGGGTTCATCAAACTTCTGAGTGAACTTGATGATTTCATTTTTAAGACTCGTGGTTTTGGAAGGTGGATAGAATTCATTCACAAATTTCTTCACCAGATCTTCCCATGTCTCAATAGACTGAGGGGGTTGTTTTTCAAGCCAAATCCGGGCTTGCCCCTCAAGAGAAAATGGGAACAGAAGAAGCTTAACAGCATCAGTAGGGACATTCTTATACTTGATGGTAGATGCAATCTTGTTAAACCATCGAATATGAGCATGAGGATCATCCCGCTCAAAACCGTAGAACTGATTTGAGGTTACAAGATTCAGTAACCCGGTTTTGAGTTCAAAATTTTCAGCCACAATGGCTGGTACAACAATAGCATCTCCATACCCGTCGATGGGTGCCTGGAGAAGCTCATACATAGGGCGTTCTTCCACCATGATAACGGAAGTAGTGTGAGCAGTCCGGATCTCAGATCCGACTGATGGAGCAGAAAGTCTGCGGACACGCCTTCTTGGAATCTTGACAAGCTCACGAAATGGGCTCACAGATCTAGAAGAGCGAGTGCGCATACACTAGAGTTAACTCTAAGGAAACTCAGAGTTAAGGAGAGAAATGGGAATTATGAAAATCTTTCAGATGAGAATGGGAATTATGAAGACGTTTTATAAAAATGGGGTGAGAAGAATCTTTATGGGTTTTCTGGTTCTGACAAGTAGATATCACAACAAAATCAATTAACACAAAATCGAGGCAAAACAACAGTGAACTTAACCAATAATCACAAGATGAATGGCTTCTTTGAAAAAGGTACACCAATCACAAGGACACAAAGGCAAGTTTTAAATCTTTAGTTCGGGAACTTATTATGGTCGCACCCCCAGTTAGGTAGTGCACTGCCTTGGTTTGCGGTGGTAATCTTTTAAGTTGTTATTATTAAAGAAAACGACAAATCTTTTTGTATTTTTATATTTGATACATATATAGAAACAAAAGGAAAATATTTTTGTGTTTTATACGTTTTTTGGATGTTTTTGGGTTTTTGGATTTTTTATAAGAAAATATGGATATATATATATAGATAGAGATGGATGATATAAACAAACTACTAATCTGCTAAACGGAAGATAGATCAGCACAGCTCCCCGGCAGCGGCGCCAAAAATTTGATCCATGCCAAACCGTCAAGTTTTATCACTCAAGTCTGCCACTTGTGAATGGCAGACCGTAACAAACTTAAAACGGCTCAAGCACGAATGCAATGAAGATCTGAGGAGTATAGGATTTCCCCGGGTCGTTATGTCCCAGCGAGCTATGCAATGGATCACCCTACGAATAGTGATCGAGAAATTTGAACGAAAAAGGGATTTGGTAATGATTTATAACTACAGAAAAAGCCAACAAATTACAACGGCTTAAATGCAAATTAAAGAAAGTTAAAAAGATAAAAAATATTAAATAAACGCTATCACTATTTTTAAAATGTTGTTTTTGTTTTTATGTTTTTATAAAACTTAATTTAAAACTACGTGACGTACAAATAAAAACGTGAAACTTATACAATATTAATCCTAAAAATATGAAAATGATATTTTTACAAACCTAATGATATAAGAAAATTTATAGAAAAATAAAATTATTTTTATAACTAATTATCTAATTAAAAACTATTTTTAACTATTAAATAATAACCTAAAATTCAAGAAAATATGAAACAAAGCTAGAAAAATAAAATTTTGACTTAGAAAAATCTAAAATATCAAAAGAGAATTTTCAAAACTATTTTTGTATTTTTATGATTATTTTTCTATTTTCTAGGAATTTTAAACTATTTAAAACTAATTAAATTACTTAAAAATACAAATTTAACTAAGAAAAATTTGGAAAAATATTTTTTTGTCTTTTTATATTTATCTAATCTTAATAAAAATGAAAAATTATTTTTTTGAAACTTTTCTTAATTTTTTGTATTAAATACTAATTAAAAAGGCCTAAAAACTGAATTAAATCAAGAAAAATACTAAACAGTACTAGAAAAATCTGAAAAATTCAAGTTAAGCTTAAAATAATGCAAGGAATCAAGGAAAATTGGAAAAACAGGTGGTTGTGTGTGAGATTATGGAACTGCTATGGAATGTGCTTATGAATAAGCACTTGAATAAGCCAAATGAACACAAACAAGCACCACACTGGAACAGAAGCTACAATATGCTAAAGTTACTCTAAATGAACTAAAAACAACAACACTTATCTTCTGAATAGCAATCTACACAGATTTGATGATTTTGACTAAAGTGCTAAAACAGTTTTTAGGTGTTCAGTTGTAGCCACATAATAAGCACTCAAATAAGCTAAAAATCAAAATCCAAATATTGAGACCTAAACTAGACCTAGGTAGCTACTTATAACCAAAATACCAGACTTGGGGAGGCTCTTATGATCCTTGTACAATCCTGCACAAAACTGAGAAAAACTCAGTTTGAGCTGAGACTTGGGAGCAGGGCAACTAGGACCTGTTTGATAAGCTTGTTTGGAGCTTTTAAAAAAAAATTGCAAAATTATACAAAAATGGTGATAAAGAAATAGACCAGTTGAACTTTATAAAATGCCAAGTTTCACTAAATATGGCTTAAGAATGAAGCCATGAAAAATCCTTGCAGTTGGACCCAAAACAAGTTTTTGCCAATTTGACTTTTGAACATATTTGGTATATTTGACTAAACTGAACTTTGAATCCAATTTGAGGACAGATTGTGTTATATTGTGATGAAATGACACTACTGCAAGTAATCTCTATGTAATCTTAACACAGAACAAGTTTTTGCTTCTTTAAAACTCCAACAGGCAAGCAGTAAGACATATTACTATGATGTTTGACTTTGGCTATTTATAGATGCAATATTAAGACAGGGTTAAGTTCAAATGGGCTAACAAAGCATAACACCACAAATTTTAACCACTGCAAAAGCCTTTAAGACAGATTAAGCTACACAACCAAACACACCTTGATTGACTGATTTGTGAGCAAAACAAGACTAACTACTAAACTAGCATAAGCAGACAATCAAACTGACCTTAACTATTCTAATTACAGCTAGTGGAACAAGATTGAACTAATTATAACTACAATTACAAGTTATGCATTGAGACCTTAAAAATCACTTACAAGAGTCCTTAGCCACAATGGCTTGCAACCTGTGAAACCAGAACTTCTAACCTATATTATCCAACCATTTGGACTTAAAATCAATCCCAAATCCAGACTGCATCACCCATTATCCATTTACAAGTCCAAAAGAGCCCTGTTTGACTTTCTTTGACTAATATCCAAACTAGCTAGAAACTTGAATGTAAGCTTATAAAGAGCTATAATAAGCTCTTATAAGCCTGTAGAAACTAAGAAACAAGCTATTTGAAGCTTGGGTGTGAGTTTTTGACATGGAAAATTTCAACAGTTAACTTGAAACATGAAATCTTAACACAACTTGATTTGATGCTTGGAAACAATTTATAGTGATACAATAAGCTTAGTTTGATACAAAGGAACAAAATATTACAAATTTTCCACTTAAATACAACTTTTAAGCTTAAAACGACATTAATGAAAATTAAAAAACTACTAGACTCCTTCCTTTAGCTCCTCTTTGCTTCTTTTATAATCCAAACTTCTTTTCTCACTCCTCTGATCACATCCCAGTTGTTTCCTGGCCATTGGATTAGCTAAGTTGATCTTGGCCGTTTGATTGGCTTTTGGCGCCAAAACTGGTACAAGCCAGTTGGGACAGGGGAGGGATGCATTTAATGCATTTGGCAGGTAGGTGAGGAGGGGGGAGACAAAGAGTGGAGTAGGGTGGTTGTTGGTGGCTGGAGGTGGAGGTGTTGCAGACAATGTTGTCGGGGAAGACAGGGAAAAAGGGGGGCGGGTAATATTATTTTAAACCGTGGGTATTGGGTTTGGTTTCGGGTTGGGTAGACTGGACCGGGTAAAAGATTGGGCCAAGGGTTTTTTATTTAGGCTTGGGTTATAATATAGGATCCGGTTTGGGTTTTAGGATTTAAGTAACCAAGGACCAAATGTGTAAAACTCGAATTCCCAGGGACTAAACTGTAATTTATGAAGATGTAGTCCAAGGGTTGGTCTTGCCAATCTTTAATAGACCAAGGGCTAAATTTGACACTTTTGAAATTCCAAGGATTAAATATGACCATTTTAAAAATCCAGGGACCAAAACTGAAATTTCTCAAAACTTTTGGAACTTTTCACCAAAGGACTAAATTTGACAACATATGATTTAAAAAGGACCTTTGGTGATTTTTTCTTATAAAATAAGTGCCTAGGGACTGATTTTGCCATTTTCTGAAAGTCGGGGGACTGAAACTGCCAATTATGCAAACTTAGCTCATTTTTCATCTGATTTTAAACATTTTGCATCTGAAACATATAAAATGCACTTTTAAGATATTTTCAGTATTTTGATGCATTTCTGAGCATTTTTAAACGTTTTGCAGTTCAGATTTGACTAAAAATGATGAGTATTTACACACTCATCAAAGACATAATGAAATTAATGGAATAAAACACTTATCTTGATGTGTAAAATAGGGTTTGGGACCCTAAGATACTTTCCAAGTCGGACTACAAACGTTTAGGGTTTTTACTCCACAAGTCTACCTCCTTAAAAACTGAAAAATCGAATTCTATATATAGATTTACACTTGCGACGGCGTCGCCTTATAGGTGGGACTCCATCAGATCACCGCCATTAGGTTTTCGTCTTGGCCAAGTTATCGTTGGGCGGCGTCACGTTGTAGTTGTGACGCCGTCGGGCTTCAGTAGGGACGTCGTCTAATTCTAGATCTGGGCCGTCTGAGATGAAAAATCTTGGTGACGCCCTTCCTCTTCAAATCCTGATGCCGTCAGGTGTATTTTAGGAAAAAGTCTACTGAGTCGTCAAGTGTATTTTAATTAAATCCATAGAGAGGGACGAGGTCGCCCTTTGGTTGGGACGCCGTTAGCTTCAGTTTCAACAACTTGAGTGTCTTCGATCTTGACTTAGCCATTTTCTTCATATATTCACTCCTTTTTGTCCAAATATGCATCATTCCAGCATTTTGCTTCCAAGAGACCTAAAAAGTGAAAATGAACCAAATTAAGCTGTAACGGATATAAAAGTGGGCGATTAAGGGCTTAAATGACCTCTTAAAAGTGTACGTTTTAAATTCTTATCAAATATCCCTACACTTGGTATTTGCTTGTCCTCAAGCAAATGTGCTTTTGGCCAATCAATTTATAAGTTAGGGGGCATGAAGCATTGGTTTAACATAGTTCATAACAAGTAAAAGCACCGCAATAGTCATAACAAGCACGAAAATTATATACAATCACCTCACAAGGGGTGTTTGGATTCTCTCATCTCTCGGGTGTATATGAAATATAGTAAATGAAAATAGAAGATAAACACTCATTACCTGGTCATAGTACGTAGATTACCATAAGCTTGAGACTAGATCAAACCTCCACGGCTTTGGTTTAAGCACCTAGGAACAACTATCTAAGAGGTCTTTTCAAGGGTTGTAACGTTAGGCTTATGGTAGGGAAACAAAGGGTTTGGTTGGTTAGGCGATTTAGTGGTGGCAAGTCAAAAATTTTATGTTACAATCATGAAATGAATGGCGATGCTAAGCCAAGACTCGACTCACTAAACTTTAGATAACTTGAAACAAACACACATAAATTTGAACAACATAAACATAAAGATAGATGTAGGATGGTAGCCCGTATGTTTTTCTTCATTTTTTTTTCACACACTTTTTTTTTTTTTTTTGCTCTACCATCCTCTAAGATAACATCAAAATATAAGGGATTTATAGGAGCATCCCTACACGTGAGTTTTTATTACTTTAACACTAATTTGACCTGATTTGAAAAGATCAAAACACTTGGAGTATTTAATTACGTAAATAAAGGGAATTTGAATTTAACGTTCTTTCACGTCACTCCATAAAATATTACTTTTACCCAATGTTGCAAAAATCGTGAATCGGTAGTCGGGCGGTCGACCACCCTGCAGCGAGTAATCGGTCAAGTCGGGATTAATCGGTGATTAATCGGATTGGTATTTCCTGCAATTTTTTGGTTTTTCTGGAGACCAAACTAAAAAGCTTAACCGATTCCAAGCCTGCTATGTTTCCATACCTCAATAAAAGGCTCAAAGTCTGATTATGATGCCCATTGTGCGTTATAAATGAAATATACGATCCCCAAATTAAGTAGAATGCCAAATTATTATTTTTTTTTTAAAAATGACCGATTCGACCGATTCGGCCGATTAATCGGCCGATTCAGCCGATTTTTTGACTGCTTAGTGTTGATTTTTTTCCTAGGCCGATTTTTCGACCGATTTTCAAAAATCGACAAGGTACTCTGTAAAACCTGAAAAATCAAAAACATGATTAAAGACTAAAATACCCTTGGAATCGAAAATTATAAAATACGTAAAATACGTTTATAATCATTTAACGAAATTTAAAACTTAACTTACGAATAATTAAAACCTAACTAAAATGTGTACGTGATCGATTTTGGTACGACGAAGATTTAACGTCTCGCGTAAATAACTTGGGCCGTATTTGTTTTGTGTCGTGTGGACTCAAGGGCCGAAGACCATTGGGCCGTGGGTTTTGTTGTGTTCGGTTGGACTAGGCCGAGACCCAACCCCCTCCTCAAGCCCTAAACTAAAAATGATACCACTATAAATATAATGCATTTACAAGAAATTGAAACCCTAGTTTTGTTGCCTCTTCTTTTCTTTTTCTCCTATTCGGCCAAACCTTACACATTGGTGTCGAGAGCTTTGTTTTCAAGCAAGCTAAGGTATAACATGTTTATTAGTCTTCGTTCGTTACACCTTATGTATATATATTGTAACTTGTTTCGTTTAGTTGAGTCTTGTGTTTTCTTTTTTGTGACCGAACCGTGTGAACCAAACAAAGACAAACCATAATAATTTAAACCTTATAATTAGTAAAGAGCTTGTTACGTAATAAGTATTATTGAATCGGATCATGTTTAAGTCACGCTATATAGAACCGGACCATGTATATAATTCGGCTAAGGTATAAAAACATGATAACTTGAATATGTAAAGTACTTAGATGAGCTAGGACTTGCGTAAAGTGTGTTTAGTAAGTAAGATCATGTGAAACCTAAACCCTAGTTTAATGTGTAAACGTGCATGGGTATAAAAGTTGACGTATAACATATATATGAGTAACATATGATTAAGACATGAACGTGTTGAGTAAATAACAAGAGTAATGAGTCATTTATTGACGTAACATATAAAGTAAATGCACATTAATATGATATTAAAAGAATGAGAAAACCCTAGAACATAAATGAGAGTCGATTAGGGTTTGAAACTAAGTGTGTGTTAATTCGTTATTTCATGTGTGAGTTATGACGTTTAAACTATTTTCACATTTAACCCTAAACTTTAATAAATGGCATAATGAACCTTAATCTACGATATTGTTTATAAAACACTTAAGTCTCATTTAATTATAAACCCTAAAGTATTAAGATCATTAAATACATTAAGTATGAACACCAAATATTAAAAGATCATTTCGACGATTATGGAATCATAAATAACATGTACGACCGTTAATGTGTATAGGTTCTGTGAAGAAGGAGTAATCCTTTGCTTTCCGTATTTCTGCTTTTCGATCATTTGCTTTGGAATAAGGTACAAATATTCTGACCTTTTCAGTAAAGGTTCCTTATAACGTTTTCTTTTCGTTAGCTTTTATATTAGGATTTCCTAAGCCTTTGCTATGAACCCTATTTTGTTTATTTGAGCTGTTGCTTATCTGAACTTTGATTTTTGAATCATAAAACATTTGATTTTGAACTATATGATATGAAAACTTTGACTTTGAAAACATGATTTAATCTTTGATAAAGTATGATCTATGTCAGTTTTGACATTCTAATTTGACCTAAGATAGTTTGACACCCGAGCCAAATAATAACTAGTCATGGGGGTTCCATGTCCGTGTCAGTAATGCACTTCTGACATGACTCTAGGGCAGTAGAGTGAAGTTCTGCCACGTCCCTTATCTGTTATCTGTTATGAGCTCAAGTTATATTATATTATCAATATATGTTTGTGGGGCGTATGGGTGCATCCTAGGTTATATGTTATATATTATATGTTATATGCTGTATGTTATCTGATGATTGATGCTGCGTGCATACACGTCCTTCATAACTCTGGTAGGTCTCCCCTACAAATGTTGCCTTGTGTGATTATGAATATGAATATGAATATGATTATGATATGGCATATGTGTCTGGGCTCGAGGTAGTTAGCGATAAACTTATTCTATTATTCTGATTTATAATTTGAAATGATTATGATTTTGCTATCTTTCTTTCACTTTATTTCGTAATCGCTTTCGTTTCGTATTCGTTTTGCTTGTATATCTGTTCACTGGGCTTTTGAAGCTCAGCCGCATTTCTTTTCTTCCGCGGCAGGTATCTAAGCATTGGAGCTGGGTTATGCTTTGGGATGAGTGCTGAGTGGACTTACCTTAGAGATATTTAGCTTTGATCTTATGATGCCATTTAAGACCTTATATTTCAGATATTTCATTTGGAGTTTATTTTTCCGCTGGGACCTATGTATTGAAGTCATTTTGACTTGAATTATTTCAGTATTTATGTTAAGACTTCTTTTGGATATTTATGTTTGCTTTGATATGACACCATTACTTGTGATTCCTTTACCCTTGTCGGGTCGGGGCGTTATAATTTATGGTATCAGAGCCAGGTTTATGACTTGTAGTCAGGACCTGTGACATATGGAGCCTAGGTTTTGAGACCCTTAGAACTTAGGATTTGACCTGTGAGGATTTGGGTAGACTTTAGGATTCCTTCTGCGTACTTCCATTTCGTATCTCACCTTTGTTCATTTTGCTAATCGTTTGAATATCGTTCAGATGGTTCGAACTCGTACTACCGGTAGCGCGGATGGAGACGATGATGCTACTAACATTGATGCTGCGATTGCTAATGCTCTCAACACTCTTTTCCCTGGTCTTACTACACCTGAGATGATGGAACAGGTGATCAACAACATTCGTAATCAGACTGGTGCTTCGGGTAGTGGTGGAGGAAATCAACCCGTCGGCATTCACACTTGGCTCGAGCGTTTCAGTAAGCTCAAGCCTCTTTCGTTTAGCACTGCTGCTACTCCCACTGAGGCCGAGGACTGGATCACTCATATTGAGAAGCTGTTTGAAGTACTGGGTTGTGGAGACGAGTTTAAGACTCGTTTGGCTGCATTCAAATTGGAAGGTGATGCTTTAAATTGGTGGAAGGCACTCAAACAAGCAAGAGGAGGAGATGATTTTGCTGTTACTTGTACCTGGACTGAGTTTCGGATTATCTTCTATAATCGTTACTTCCCTGATGCTGAGCAGCAAAGGTATGAGAGGGATTATCAGGCAATCTACCAGCTTGATCATGAGAATTCCAATGAGTACATGAGTAGGTTTATGAGGCTGGTAAGTTTTGTGGGAGCGATTGCTGGAGATGGTAGGCGTCAAGCTAAGCACTTCAAGTGGGGACTGAAGAAGTGGGTGTTGGACCGACTGCTTAATATTGAGTATGAGAATGTGTCGGCCTGCAATGACGCAACTCGTAACATTGAGATCTTTCATGAGGTTTCGGGTTCCAACAAGCGTAATCGCGATGGTGATCGGATTCAAGGTAGGACTCAAGGCAATGATTATAAGGGAAATTCTGGTAGGAGTTACGATTCGAGGGGTCAAGTGGATAGGAGTTATGATCAGCGGGGTCAGTCAGGAAGGAATGTTGACTCTGGGCGCCCTGAGACGAGGAGTCAAGATAATAGAAATGCTGGTAGGAATGGAAATGATCGTCAGAACCAAGGTAACAATAACCAGCGTTACAACAAGGATCAGTCAGCTCGAGGATCAAATCAGGGTCGTGCTTCAGGGTCTTCTGGTCAGCAAAGGACAGCTGAGGTTTTGCCTCCCCCACCTATCTGTACTACTTGTGGAAAGGCTCATCCGGGACAGTGTTTCAAGGCCACTGGTGGTTGTTTTGCTTGTGGCTCCACTACTCACAAGATCAAAGATTGCCCTAAGAAGAACCCGGCGATTCCTGGAAACTACATCAAGCCGCCGACTACTACTGGACGTGTTTATGCTACTACTCGGAATCAGGCGGAGCGCACTTCAGGTACCATTACGGGCACTCTTTTCATTGATGATTATTCTGTCTTCGTTTTATTTGATACCGGTGCCACACACTCCATTATATCTGTCACATTTGCTAAGAAATTTAATATGAAGCCCAAACCATTAACAAATCACTTATCGATTTCTACGCCTATGAAAAACCACATGATCATTGATCATAAATACATTAAGTGTCCTCTTCGTTTTGATGATCGTATTCGCTTTGCAAATCTGTATCCTCTCGATATGGTCGACTTTGATATCATTCTAGGCATGGATTGGTTGGCTTATCATAGAGCTTCAATTGACTGCTATGCTAGAACGGTGATCTTCGGAGACGTAAAACATCCTGAATTCGTTTATCATGGTTCTCAACCTCTCAAATCTGTTAAACTCATTTCTGCTATGAAGGCACGGACCATGATTGCTCATGGATGCCAAGGTTTTCTAGCATCTGTTAAGGACACATCTTTGGAGAGTCCTAACATTGAAAATCTTTCTGTTGTCTGTGAATTCACTGACGTTTTTCCCGATGAACTCCCTGGTCTTCCCCCAGCTAGAGAAGTTGAGTTTAGCATTGAGTTAATTCCTGGTGCTGAACCGATTTCGAAAGCTCTGTATCGTATGGCACCTGTAGAACTGAAGGAGTTGAAGGAACAGCTGCAAGAGATGATAGAAAATGGATTTATTCGACCCAGTGTTTCTCCATGGGGTGCACCTATTTTATTTGTGAAGAAGAAGGATGGAAGCATGCGTCTATGTATCGACTACCGTGAACTCAATTGTATTACCATTTGTAACCGTTATCCTCTTCCGCGTATAGATGATTTGTTTGATCAACTGCAAGGAGCTAAGTTCTTTTCGAAGATTGATCTGAGGTCTGGTTATCATCAGCTACGTGTGAAGGAGCAAGATGTTCCTAAGACCGCGTTTCGTACCAGATATGGTCATTACGAATTCCTCGTTATGCCTTTTGGTTTGACAAATGCGCCTGCTGTGTTTATGGACCTAATGAATCTTGTTTTCCATGAGTTTCTCGATAAGTTCGTTATCGTTTTCATCGACGACATTTTAGTTTACTCCAAATCTGAAGAAGAGCATGAAGAACATCTTCGTATAGTTTTGGAGATTTTGAGGAAGAAGAAGTTGTACGCCAAATTTTCGAAGTGCGAGTTTTGGTTAAGACAAGTCGCTTTCCTTGGTCATATTGTATCTGCTGATGGTATCACCATGGATCCGTCTAAAGTTGAGGCTATCACTAAATGGCCAAGACCTACGACAGTGACTGAGGTCAGGAGTTTTCTAGGACTTGCTGGTTATTACCGATGTTTTGTTGAAGGTTTCTCTCGCTTAGCTCTACCCCTAACCCAACTGATGAGGAAAGGTGAAAAGTTTGTATGGACGGATGAACGAGAGAAGAGTTTTGAAGAGTTGAAACGGAGATTGGTGTCCGCTCCTATTTTGACTCTTCCATCTGGTTCTGGAGGATTTCAAATTTACAGTGATGCATCTAAGAAAGGATTAGGCTGTGTTTTGATGCAACATGGAAAGGTAATAGCTTATGCTTCGAGGCAGCTAAAACCTTATGAGGAGAATTACCCAACTCATGACCTTGAGTTAGCTGCAGTGGTGTTCGCGTTGAAGATCTGGAGACATTACTTGTATGGAGAGGCGTGTGATATATTCACTGATCATAAGAGTCTCAAGTATATTTTCACTCAGAAGGAACTTAACATGAGACAAAGAAGATGGTTAGAACTTCTTAAGGATTATGACACCAACATTCAGTACCATCCAGGTAAGGCTAACGTAGTTGCTGACGCACTTAGCCGGAAATCAGGCATTCTTGCAAGTATTAAGATTGAGCATAGGATTATTCGTGACTTAGAGAGTTTGGATGTTGAGTTGTGCGTACGAGGTTTTGATGGATACTGGGCTAGTATGAAGGTGGAATCGAACCTTATACTGCAAATTAAAGAAGCTCAGAAAGATGATGGTGAGCTGTGGGCCGTGGCGCAAAATGTTGAAGAAGGTAAGCAAACGGAGTTTAAGGTTGATAATGACGGTATTGTATGGTATGGAGATAGGCTTTGTGTTCCCAATGATCAGGTACTTCGTGAGAAAGTTATGACTGAAGCTCATAGTTCTCCTTTCACTATCCATCCTGGTTCTACCAAGATGTATAGGGATTTGAAGCAGTACTTTTGGTGGAATGGCATGAAGCAAGATGTGGCGACATTTGTGTCGAAGTGTATGATTTGTCAGCAGGTTAATATTGAACATCAAAGGGCTAGTGGATTGTTACAGCCATTAGATATTCCAACATGGAAGTGGGATAAGATATCTATGGATTTTGTGACTGGACTACCTCTTACTCGGAAAAAGCATGATGCGATTTGGGTAGTTGTTGATCGACTAACCAAATCTGCTCATTTCTTACCAATCAGAAAGGATTATGGTATTGGGAGATTGGCGGAGATTTTTCAGCAAGAGATCGTTAGACTTCATGGTACTCCGGCATCTATTGTGTCCGACAGAGATCCGCGTTTTACTTCTCATTTCTGGAAAGGTTTGCAAAAAGCTTGGGGTACTCGACTTAATTTTAGTACGGCATTTCATCCTCAAACAGATGGTCAGTCAGAGAGGACTATTCAGACCTTAGAGGATATGCTAAGGGCTTGTGCTTTAGAATGGACTGGCAGTTGGGATGAATATTTATGTTTAGTAGAGTTTGCATACAACAACAGTTGGCATGCTAGCATTAAGGCAGCACCGTTTGAACTTCTTTATGGGAGGAAATGTAGAGCACCTACTTGCTGGGATGAAGTAGGTGAACGCTTGATTGAAGGTCCGGAAATGATTGAGATCACTAATGAGAAAGTAGCTGTTGCTAGAGAAAAGCTGAAGGAAGCTAGGTCTCGTCAGAAAAGTTATGCCGACAAGCATCGTCGTGATTTAGAATTTCAGGTTGGAGATCGTGTATTTTTGAAAGTTTTGCCGTTTAGAGGTGTGAAACGTTTTGGAATCAAGGGCAAGCTCAGTCCTCGATTTATCGGTCCGTTTGAAATTCTAGAACGTATAGGAGAAGTTTCGTATCGATTAGCACTTCCGCCTCAGTTATCGCATGTTCATGACGTTTTCCATGTATCACTCCTAAGGGGATACAACTATCATCCGTTACACGTTGCTTCTTATCCGGTTGATCAAATTCAATCCAATATGTCCTTATATGAAGAACCGGAAGCTATTCTAGAAAGGCAAGAAAGAGTCATGAGAAATAAAGTCATTCCGTTCGTGAAGATTCTTTGGAAAAATCACCCGGAACGTGAGGCTACTTGGGAAACCGAGGAGTCGATGCGAGCTAGTTATCCTCATTTCTTTGAATAGTTTGGTATGTTTTCATTTCGTTTTTGTTTCATTTCATTTCAATTTTCGAGGACGAAAATTTTTCTTTAGAGGGGAAGAATTGTAAAACCTGAAAAATCAAAAACATGATTAAAGACTAAAATACCCTTGGAATCGAAAATTATAAAATACGTAAAATACGTTTATAATCATTTAACGAAATTTAAAACTTAACTTACGAATAATTAAAACCTAACTAAAATGTGTACGTGATCGATTTTGGTACGACGAAGATTTAACGTCTCGCGTAAATAACTTGGGCCGTATTTGTTTTGTGTAGTGTGGACTCAAGGGCCGAAGACCATTGGGCCGTGGGTTTTGTTGTGTTCGGTTGGACTAGGCCGAGACCCAACCCCCTCCTCAAGCCCTAAACTAAAAATGATACCACTATAAATATAATGCATTTACAAGAAATTGAAACCCTAGTTTTGTTGCCTCTTCTTTTCTTTTTCTCCTATTCGGCCGAACCTTACACATTGGTGTCGAGAGCTTTGTTTTCAAGCAAGCTAAGGTATAACATGTTTATTAGTCTTCGTTCGTTACACCTTATGTATATATATTGTAACTTGTTTCGTTTAGTTGAGTCTTGTGTTTTCTTTTTTGTGACCGAACCGTGTGAACCAAACAAAGACAAACCATAATAATTTAAACCTTATAATTAGTAAAGAGCTTGTTACGTAATAAGTATTATTGAATCGGATCATGTTTAAGTCACGCTATATAGAACCGAACCATGTATATAATTCGGCTAAGGTATAAAAACATGATAACTTGAATATGTAAAGTACTTAGATGAGCTAGGACTTGCGTAAAGTGTGTTTAGTAAGTAAGATCATGTGAAACCTAAACCCTAGTTTAATGTGTAAACGTGCATGGGTATAAAATTTGACGTATAACATATATATGAGTAACATATGATTAAGACATGAACGTGTTGAGTAAATAACAAGAGTAATGAGTCATTTATTGACGTAACATATAAAGTAAATGCACATTAATATGATATTAAAAGAATGAGAAAACCCTAGAACATAAATGAGAGTCGATTAGGGTTTGAAACTAAGTGTGTGTTAATTCGTTATTTCATGTGTGAGTTATGACGTTTAAACTATTTTCACATTTAACCCTAAAATTTAATAAATGGCATAATGAACCTTAATCTACGATATTGTTTATAAAACACTTAAGTCTCATTTAATTATAAACCCTAAAGTATTAAGATCATTAAATACATTAAGTATGAACACCAAATATTAAAAGATCATTTCGACGATTATGGAATCATAAATAACATGTACGACCGTTAATGTGTATAGGTTATGTGAAGAAGGAGTAATCCTTTGCTTTCCGTATTTCTGCTTTTCGATCATTTGCTTTGGAATAAGGTACAGATATTCTGACCTTTTCAGTAAAGGTTCCTTATAACGTTTTCTTTTCGTTAGCTTTTATATTAGGATTTCCTAAGCCTTTGCTATGAACCCTATTTTGTTTAGTTGAGCTGTTGCTTATCTGAACTTTGATTTTTGAATCATAAAACATTTGATTTTGAACTATATGATATGAAAACTTTGAATTTGAAAACATGATTTAATCTTTGATAAAGTATGATCTATGTCAGTTTTGACATTCTAATTTGACCTAAGATAGTTTGACACCCGAGCCAAATAATAACTAGTCATGGGGGTTCCATGTCCGTGTCAGTAATGCACTTCTGACATGACTCTAGGGCAGTAGAGTGAAGTTCTGCCACGTCCCTTATCTGTTATCTGTTATGAGCTCAAGTTATATTATATTATCAATATATATTTGTGGGGCGTATGGGTGCATCCTAGATCTGTTATATGTTATATATTATATATTATATGCTGTATGTTATCTGATGATTGATGCTGCGTGCATGCATGTCCTTCATAACTCTGGTAGGTCTCCCCTACAAATGTTGCCTTGTGTGATTATGAATATGAATATGAATATGATTATGATATGGCATATGTGTCTGGGCTCGAGGTAGTTAGCTATAAACTTATTCTATTATTCTGATTTATAATTTGAAATGATTATGATTTTGCTATCTTTCTTTCGCTTTATTTCGTAATCGTTTTCGTTTCGTATTCGTTTTGCTTGTATATCTGTTCACTGGGCTTTTGAAGCTCAGCCGCATTTCTTTTCTTCCGCGGCAGGTATCTAAGCATTGGAGCTGGGTTATGCTTTGGGATGAGTGCTGAGTGGACTTACCTTAGAGATATTTAGCTTTGATCTTATGATGCCATTTAAGACCTTATATTTCAGATATTTCATTTGGAGTTTATTTTTCCGCTGGGACCTATGTATTGAAGTCATTTTGACTTGAATTATTTCAGTATTTATGTTAAGACTTCTTTTGGATATTTATGTTTGCTTTGATATGACACCATTACTTGTGATTCCTTTACCCTTGTCGGGTCGGGGCGTTACATACTCGGCCGATTAACGATTAATCGGCGATTACTCGGCCGAGTTGACCGATTTTCGCAACATTGCTTTTACCCATGAGTCCCAATCATCCCAAAACTGTGTACAAAAGATATGACTCGACTTAGCAACCATGCAAGTAACTAGATAATTGAACTAAGGGTTTAGTATGATAACAATAATGCACTAAAGGTGAGTGTATACAAGGTAGGCTAAGGCGATTTGGGTGTACATTTGGGGGTGGATTGTAAACAATGTTCTTCATTGATATTCTGTAAAACCGAAACATCACGAGAACCGCGAAAAGGATAGGCTCTGAGGGGTTAACTAGGGGTATCGTGTACTAAAGATGAGTACATCGCAAGGGTGTGGGGTAATTACTCGACCGAGGTGGAAGAAGTATATAATACGGGTTTCAAACAAGGGTTATCCAAATGTCTCTTATCATTTAGTTATTCCTAACTACACAAGTGTAGTCTCACTAGCGATCTCGGGATGCATCACAAAACAAGTTCTAGAATCTATTATACTACCGGTACACTCTCTAAGCATTAAAGGTGAATGCTTTATTCCGAAGGATCTAGGGGCAAACCTCACATTTTTGGGGTGGAATTTTAGTGGTAAACGGTTTTTGTGCTAGTCATATAACTCCTATCCATGAGATGCTTTATTAAGACTAAATTTTTTTGCTCGTACATGTCATAAAATTTTTTAAATTTGGTGCTAAAGTTTCCCTAACGAATATTTCTCATAGCTTATTATACAAATGAACTAGGTCAAGAAAAATATTCAATGATAAGCATAGTTTCTAAGTTCCCGTTTTATTCTCCCTCCCTACACTTAAACTGAACATTGTCCCCAATGTTTCCCGAAACTATCAAAGTTATGATAAAGGAAGGTAATTAAAAGAGAAAGAAACTAGTACTCCCCTGATTAGCTCGGTAGGATCCGTGTGAAGTAGTGGTTAAATTCTTTTCCAAGAAGAATGTATACGTGATAAGCTCCATCCAATGTTGAGTTTCTTCTTCTTGCTAAATATAACCTGCACACTTTAAGAAAATAGACGAAACCTTCGCGTAAAATCGACGGTAAAACTATATATGACACGACTAGACTAGGATATAATGCTTGTGGAATGGATGTTTGCAGGTTTTCTGGAAAATTAAGACCTGAGAAATTCCAAAAGTTTATACTTAGCACCGAAAACGAGAAAAATTGTATAAGCTGTTTCTGCTCTTCCTGACGTCGTCAGGTTCTAATCCTGACGTCGTCAGGTAGTCCTGACAGAAACTGGTCTGCTGCGTTTTCCAGGAAAAATTCTGGAAAAATTACATCTTTAGAATCTAGAAAAATTCCTGCAAAACATCCATTATGACTCGATAAAAGCATTTAACTCTAACACACACACATATACATCAATTTCACTAATTGTAATTCTTATGTTCATGTTCTTTTAAAAACGTTTGTAATCTTCCCTACACTTATCTTATTGTAAAATACCTTTATATGTAATTAAGACGAGGTTAAAGACAAAATAAAGCATTTTCACAAATTCAAACATGAGAATAAACAACAATGAAAAAGATATATGACACACAAATAAGCAAATAATTAAGTTGCCTCCCACGAAGCGCTTTTCTTTATTTATGGGTCTTGTAGCTAGACTCGAAGTCGTGCTCCTACGTACCTATGTAATTAAGTTTATCCTCAAGAATGTCATAGGGATCAAACTTATCATTTAACTTCCTATTGGTACGCTTAGTGCGGTATGCCTTTTCAAACTTTTCTCCATCGGGGTCATAGATTGTCATCCTAATATGCCATTCTCCATTTCCGTAGAAAGCTCGTTGAGGACCTACAAAATCTCCATTAATCCAAGGTCCATATCTAGATGATTTTTTATCCAACATGATCTCATAGGGTATTTCTTCCTCTTTGTAGTAGATATGCTTCTTGACATCGTAAATTGACCTAGTACTCCCTTCTCCTACCACTATCTTAGACATCTTACAATCAATTATGGCACTAGCGGTAGCTAAGAATCCTCTTTCTACTAGCAATGCGCATGTCGGTTCTTTATTCATGTCTAGCACATGGAAATCTGCCAAAAGGGTTAATTTACCTACATGTACTACCATGTCCTTAATTATCCATACCGGATATGCAATACTACCATCCGCTAGACCTAAGATGGTTTCCGGTGGCTCTATCTTACCTAGGTTAAGGCTTATATGGAGGGATAACAGAAGAAGATTGATGCTTGATCCTAAATTGGCTAATGTGTCAAAATATTTGGAATTTCCAAGTCTACACGGAAGAATGAATAGCCCGGGATCATCTAACTTCTTAGGTAGCTTATTTTTCACAAATGCGGACCCACGTTCTCCTAGTTTTAGTTCTTGCTCATATTTTTCTTTTAAAGCATTATAATAAGGCACATGAGTCAAGACTTCAAGAACCGGTTTTTCTTGGTGGAGTTCCATGTAATCCTCTTCTAAATTAGGTTTGGGTTCTTGGTTGATGGGTTTCTTACTAATTGGATAGACCATTGGTTCGGTTCCTTGGTATTTCATGAGGGATCGCTTGGAACCCGTGTTGATGGCGTTGACCGAGTGAACTTTTAAGTGTGAAGGGCATGGATGTGCACTCTCCCATGGTGAGCAAGAACATGAAGCTGATGAAATCGGATTCACTTTTGGGTTCTTTATAGTGTCACTTGGGAGTGCTCTAATTTCCCGGTCATTGAAGGTTTTTAAGAGGGCGTCGAGCTTGATTGTCATCTCGCTTTGTCGTTGCTTGAAATCGGCTTCAAGCTTAGTCAATCGATCTTCTTGAGATGACATGAACCTAGACACCATTTCCTCGAGACTAGTGGAATTCCCGGTATTTGGAGGGTTGGGCCTATTGGGTGGACTATATGAGTTTTGCGGCGGGTTTTAGTTTTGGCTCCACCTAAGGTTAGGGTGATTTCTCCATGAGGGGTTGTAGGAATTTCCTAAGTTGTTTTGCTCGGGCTTGAAAGTGTACCACTTCTCTCCCGCTTCGTCGGTACGCGTGGAGGCGTAGTCCACAAAAGCTTGTTCGGGGAGTATTGTGCAATCACGAGTGTTGTGGGGACCAGTGCATAACACACAAGGTAGAGTGATTTTGCTCACTTGGTGCGAAGACTTAGGATTCTCGTAGGAGCTCATTAGGAATTTGACTTGATCTTTAAGTTCGAGCATCCTACGATTGGAAGTTTGTGAGTCAATGGGAGGCAAGGAGATTGCCTTGACGGTTTTGGGAAATTCACGGGGGTCATTCCAACTTTCGTTGTCGTAGAGGGCAAGGTCCTCTATTGTACCCCACGATTCTTCCTCGGTAAGATCACTAAGTTTGCCACCGGCCGCTTGGTCGATGGATTGCTTAGTTGAAAAGTTGACATGATCATAAAAGATTTGGACTTGAAGCCAAAGATCGATGCCGTGATGAAGGACTTTATGGAGCAAGTCCTTGAATCGAGTTTATGCCTCATAGAGATATTAACCTTGACGTTGTTGGAACATTTTCATTCCTAAGTTTGGTAGTTCTTCCCGTTGAGAAAAATTGGGCAATGAAATGAGTGGTGAGATCATCCCAACTTGAGATGGATCCGGCGGGAAGTCACTCAAGAAAATTACTAGATTGGTCCTGTAGAGAGAATTGGAAGAGACGTAAGCGCGTGGTCTCCCGTGTGGTAGCATCAAGGTCGATGGAATCAACAATTTTAAAGAAGTCCTTGAGATGCTAATTAGGATCTTCGGAACGAAGTCCATGGAATGCACATCCGTTTTGCACCAACCGAATGGTGTCAGATCGCAGGGCCGTAGTTTGAGCTTGATCGGGGATCTCAGTGGTGTTCCTATAGCCTTGGTGGCTTGGTCTAGAGTATTCACCAAGAGTACGGCCTCTTGGCTAGTCAATTTGTGGTGGGTCGATGGGAATTGGGTGATCACCTTCCATGATGAAAAGTGAGAGGACTACTGATAACATCAAATTAGCCTGATCTTTTGTATATCAAATTCCCGTGTTTATGGCCTCATTTATATTAATATGGTACTTAATTGGTCTATATTCGTTCATATTTGCATTTCAGGATAAACGAGAGCCGCTGGAGCGGAAAAGAAGTGATAAAAGGCCTAAGATTTGTTCTGAAGATTAATTTACGAGGGCCTATGAATTATTTGTGAAGGTTACGCCGTAACTGATTAATGGTGTTACGGCGTAATTATGAGCTTTGAAGGATACGGCGTAACTCATTCTTATGGTTACGTCGTAATTATTATCTTGAAGGTTACGGCGTAACATGGCAATCTAGTTACGCCGTAGAGATTATTTCGGAGGGATAAGTATGAGATGAAGAAGGATTACGGCGTAACTCGGATAATTAGTTACGCCGTAATTAATTACTTGGGCGCAAAGTTTCGAGGTCCGGGGATTAGAAGCGGCAAGTTAATATTTATTTTATTCACTTCGAGGATCAAGTATAAATATATCAAGAACGATGAGGGGCTGAAACCGTAAGTATTATTAAGGCTTTTGGACTTAATTTGAATCAACGCGTTATTTCAGGGGCCAAAAGTAACTAATAGTGTAAATAAGTTTCAAGTTATATAATGGATAACAAAAACTACGTAGAATGATATTTGCGGCGTAACTACATATTTGTAGTTACGTCGTAACTTTTGTTACGACGTAATTAATTTATTTAATTACACCGTAACCATGTCGAGGCCTATAAATACAGCCCTAAATCTGCATTTTCCAGTATCTCTATTCACCCCACTCCCAGGGGTCGATTAGGGCACCACGCCAGGGCATTTTCCAGCAGTCCGAAGCCAGTTTTGAAGGAAGAATTCACTCGCAATCATCATCATTATTAGCTCTACATCAAGTAATTTGTATCAAACATTATGTTCAATTCAATTCATGATTTATTCATTTTTGTTGGTATGATTTACTATATGTTTGGCTAAGCACCTCTGGGTGCTGGCCTTGTTATGATTCCTTAATTGTTTTGTTTGCGTTTACTTTACTTCCGTACAATTATTTCTAAGTGTATGCATGCATATTTCATTGGTAGCCACCCTTGGTTCGGTAGTTTTGAATGGCGATAGAGGCTAATTGCTTAGGAGATATGACCAACTGACCCTAGGTGAGCGGACTGAGACGGGAAGGGTAAGATATGACCAACTGACCACCCTTTCTACTTGTGCGATTTGACCAACTGATCACCTATCGTTTGGATGAACTTAAGAATTAGGGGGTGAGTATCTAAGTTCCTAACGGCCGGGCACTCACTATTATAAATCTATCATGTAGCGGTACTTAATGACTCGGCTTAGGGGAATAGGAACAACATGACTTATGACGGTGCGCCGGATTTCTCCTGTGGTGGCATCTTTGCTGATAGGTTAGGGCGAATTGACCAAATGTTGTCCTCTCGACTTTGACCCCACCTGAAGTAATTGGAAGTAAGTAGACGTAGACATAACTAGCTAGGAGGAATAACTAGGTTAGCACCATTCTCCTTCATTGATCACATCTCTTGCCCTTTATCTGCTTTCTTTTATTTCCTTGTTTTATTAGTTAATTTTATTATTTCAATCTTAAAAGCCATTAATATCGTGACATAGACTTAAGTTAATTTCCAATCCACGTAGCTCTTGGGAAGACCTCGGTTTTGCCGACTACTACACTACACACGACCGGGTACACTGCCCGTTAGTGCACTAGGGTAGACCATAGGTATAGCGAGACACTATAAATTTAAGACCTGGTCAGTAAAACCTGCATCAAGTTTTGGCGCCGCGGCCGGGGAGCTATTTAGGATTTTAATTTAAGTTTTTCTTTTATTTTCTTTTTGTTTTTAGTTTTCTTTTTCTCTTCTTTTCTGCTTTTTGTTTGTTTTTGACATTTCAGGATATGGAAGATTCAAATTTTAACATGCTCACTATGGAAGAATACATTTCTTTGACTTAAGGTGACCAAAGATCAGGCATCATATATCCCGAATTTAATGATGACATCGAGTTTGAGATCAGCTGCCAGTTCATGAGGGAACTTAGACAGAAGCTTTTCGCGGGAACTAACGATGATGATGCCCACCTGCATGTGCGAAGATTATTGGAGATCGCAGATCTTTTCCACACTCCAGGAGTTTCTCAAGATGCATTAATGCTTAGAGTATTCCCTATTACACTCACTGGTGCAGCTAGAAGATGGATGAAGATGCTTCCTGCGGGATCAATCAACACGTGGAATCTTTTAAAGAAAGCGTTCTGTTGGGAATTAAGGTAATCTACTGCATGTTGGGAATTAAGGTAATCTACTGATTCTGCCGAAGTGATTCTGATTCTGCCGAAGAAGAAACGATTCTGCCGAAGAAGAAATGATTCTGCCGAAGCTATACTTCAGCAGAAGTGATAAAGCAGACATTGTGTTGCTGCTGAAAGTGGGAACCACGTAGGAGAGATAAGCTCAGTGTTAGAGTAAAAGTCAGCGCCGTATGTATAGGTTGGCGCCGTATTATGTAGAGCTTATCAGAATAAACAAAATGATTAACAAAACAATATGATTAGTTGCATGCAGTTGCATGCTTAGTCTAGTTTAGTAGTAGAAGCGTAAATTGTCAACGCTCCTTTAGGGTTTCTTGCCTATATAAGAAACCATAGTTAGTTAGTGATAGAATATGCTTTTCTAAGTTTCTCAAGTCTTGTATTCTATCCGAAACATAGAGTTTCTATAATCAAAGATCCATAGAGGATCAAAAGTGTTCTTAGTTACTATAACTTGTATTTATTTTCCGCTACAATACCAAGTTGTAGAGATCTTCTATTAGTTTGCTTGTGATTACATAGGCAACGCTAACGATCCCCGAGTGCTTAAGATCTATCAAGGTCTTGTTTCTATCAAGTGGTATCAGAGCCTCGGGAAAGTCTCTACGATACTAAGAACCATTCTCACCCTCATACAGTCAAACATTCATTCACCATGCCTGGATCCGATAATGAAAATGAAGTCACCAACACAAACAACACCAACACCACTTCCATGCAACAGCTCAGTCTCACAAACAGCAATGGTAAATTCCCTTATTTAAAGAGGGAAGAGTATGAACTTTGGACTATGAAGATGGAAAACTGGATTTCAAATATTGATTGGAATCTGTGGGAGGTAGTGAAGAAAGGAAATAGTCTAAAGAAGATGATTCCTGACAGAGATGGGAAGTTTATCATGGCTCCACCAAAAACTGCTGAAGAAGTGCTGGCCATGCAGAGAGAGCATAAAGTGAAAGACCTATTCTGCTTCAAGCCATACCTGAAGATCATCTATGTGATTTTCACCATATGGATGATGCTAAAGACATATGGATGGCTCTCAAAGCAAGGTTCGGTGGAAATGAAGAATCAAAGAGAATGAGGAAGTCCATGCTAAGACAACAGTTTCAGGACTTCAACATATCAGAAGAAGAAGGTATCCACAAGGGATACGACAGGTTCCATAGGATCTTGAGTCAGCTGAATCAGCTGAATGCTAAACCGGACAATGAAGATTGCAACTCAAAGTTCTTGCGGTCATTGCCACCATCATGGTTGCATGTTAGTATTGCACTCAAGGCTAAAGGAGGGTTGGACATGCTCACCTTTGATGAGCTATACAACAGACTCAGAACTCTTGAACCAGATGTCAGGACTCCCTACCGTACATCTTCTTCTAACCATGCAGCTTTTGTTGGGACATCTCATTCCAACGTGATGGTACAAGCTCCTAGCACCAACTATTTTCCATCATCTCCTAGTTCCAACTACTTTCCATCATCATCTTCAACTCCCCCTTCACCACATAACCCTCGTCCCACTCCACCAAGTTCTCAAGCTAGGTCTAGTAGTGTGATGGAGGATGTTCTTCATTCGTTTGTTGCTGACTATGATACTCAGCAGTATCTTGCATATGAAGACTTTGATCAGGTGGACCCTCTTGAAATGGAGGAAATGAAGCTGAAAATGCAGGTGGCTTTGCTGTCAGTGGACATCAAAAGGTTTGAAGAGAAGGCTGGAAGGAAGTTTGTTTTCAAAGGAAAGGAACCAGCTCGCTTTGATAGGGGGAAAGTCAGGTGCTACTCTTGTCATCAGATGGGGCATTTCTCTAGAGAATGCAAGGACAGAAAGAATGGAGATGGAGCCAAATATCTTTCCTATCAGCAGAAACAGCAGGAAGCTGGAGCTTCAGCAGCTCTCCTCACCATGGATGAACAGGTCAACTGGACTGCACATGAACCTGTTAATGAGGAAGCTCATGATACTGACAAGCTTGGACTGCTTGCAAGGTGCACTTCGGATGAAAGGCATGATCAGTTTGCCTTAATGGGACTATCTCAGGTACACAATTGTATATTTGGCTGTAGTCTTAGATACAATGAACTTAAGGAAGAATTTGATGCTATGAAACCTAAGTTTGATGCATGTTATATTGATAATGAAGCTCATAAACTTGCATTAAAAACTGTAGAAAGACAAAAAGTATGGTTTCAGAAGAATCAAATAGCTTATGAAGAAAAGATAAAAGTGTTACAGTTTGATCTAGAAGTTGCAAATAATTACTTAAAACTGTCTGAGAATGCAAAGGATGAAGCTGTGTCTGAAAACCTAGAGCTTAAGGCAAAACTAGCTGAGGAAATCGATAGGAATAATGAATGGCAAATGTCTGGTAAAAGCTTAAATAGAATCATCTATCACTAGTCAATCTCAGACATGTCCTATAGGTTTAGGTTTTCAAAAATATGTAGGTCCAGAAGCTAAGTATGATGGGCGTAAACCTACATCAGCAGGGTTAGCTAATTATGTTAAAGAAGGTAATATGCATGCTGTCCCTGGTCCCATTAGAGGTGAGTTCATGCCCACAGACCTATCCATCACTGTTGACTTTGATGGATCACATCACTTATATGGCAAAAAGTCAAAAGACTTGCCAGACCCTGATACCTCATCTAATGACTTTGTCTCTTGCTCTGACAGTGACAATTCATCGGATCAAGGGTCTACTTCCTATGAAAGCTGTGATTCAAATGAGAAGTCTGACCTTCCCAAGCCTGAACCAACACCCAAGCCTGCACCCCAGTCTCCTTGTGAGCCCTCTAGGGAAGCTGCTGAGGAATCATCTTCCAAGACAGTTTCTCCTGAAGACTTATCTTTTAAGTGTTTGAATAATCAGTCTGTTAAAATCAAGTCCTTAAATGTATCTGTTTTAAGTACTTCTGCATGTAATCCAACATCTTCCTATTTGAATAAAACTTCTAAGAAGAAGACATGTTTTGTATGTGGCAGTAAATTTCATTTGATTAAGGATTGTGATTTTTATGAACAAAGATTGGGTGCATGTGCTACTCTCCAGAAACACAAACCTAACTGGACCAATGTTGCTAATATTCCACCTTATGTCCCACAAGCAGCTAAAACTGACTCTCATTGGAGAAGTTCAGTTACTAGACCTTATGGCCAACCAACGAGCTCATACTTTAAACATGACTATTGGCCTACATATGTTGACTCCATGTATGCTGGGATGGGATATGGGAGCACTGCTGTGAAGCCCTCAGCAGGTTGTTCTTGGACTAACAAGGGACCAAATTATCAATGGAGGACCAAGAACAATGGTGGATCCTCTAAAACTTCATGCCCTAAACCTGTGATCCACAAGGCAGGTTCAAGTCAGTAATGACTTGAGCCTCCTCTGAATACTAACTATTTGTATATATTTTTGTTGTTGTTTGTAGGATCATCCCCTTAAGCATAAGAATGTTGGTATTGTTGATAGTGGTTGTTCCAGAAGCATGTCTGGGAACAGGGATATGATGCACAATTTTGTCCCTATAGAAGGAGGAGGCAATGTGACATTTGGAGGAAGTGATGGGAGTATCACTGGGAAGGGCACCATAAAGACACCTCATCTGGATTTTGAAAATGTGTACTTTGTTAAGGAACTTCAACATTTCAACTTGTTCTCTGTTTCACAAATCTGTGACACTAAGAACAAAGTTCTCTTCACTGAGAATGAATGTCTTGTGCTGTCTAAAGACTTCAAACTCCCAGAAGAAACTTCAATTCTGCTGAAGGTTCCTCGAACTCACAACTTATACACATTCAACCTTAATGAAGTTCAACCAGGTGGTGATCTCACTTGCTTAGTGGCTAAAGCATCTCTTGATGAGTCCACTAAATGGCATAGAAGAATGGCGCATGTGAATTTCAAGACCATTAACAAACTCTCTAAAATGGGTCTTGTTGAAGGACTTCCCACCAAAGTTTTCACAAATGATCACAATTGTGTCGCTTGCAACAAAGGAAAACAACACAGAGCTTCTTATAAAGCTATCAATGCTATGAGCATCATTACTGAACCTCTTCAGTTGCTTCACATGGATCTGTTTGGTCCAACTCAAGTCAGAAGCATTGATCATAAGTTCTTCTGTTTGGTCATCACTGATGGCTATAGCAGATTTTGTTGGGTTTTCTTTCTCAGAACCAAAGATGAAACATCTCAAGTGCTGACTGAATTCATCACTCTTGTTGAAAATCAGTTGAACAAAAAGGTTAAGGGAATTCGGTGTGATAATGGGACAGAGTTCAAAAATGCTATTCTTATAGAACTCTGTGGGTCAAAAGGCATAAAAAGGGACTATAGTAATCCAAGAACCCCACAACAAAATGGGGTGGCTGAAAGAAAGAATAGAACCTTAATAGAGGCTGCTAGATCCATGCTTGCGGACTCTAAACTGCCCACTATGTTCTGGACTGAAGCTGTTGGCACTGCCTGCTATGTGCTAAACAGGGTGTCCATTACCAGACCACAACTCAAAACACCATATGAACTTCTCTTTGGAAAGGTTCCTGTCATTCACTACCTAAAACCTTTTGGTTGTCAAGTGACCATTCTGAACACAAGTGATCCGTTGGGAAAGTTTGATGAGAAGGCTGATGATGGTTATATTGTGGGTTATTCAGCTCATAGTAAGGCCTACAGGGTGTATAATTTGCAAGCCAAGAAGATAGAGGAGACGTTGAACCTGAGATTTTTGGAAGACAAGCATAATGTTCAAGGACAGGGTCATACTTGGTCTTTTGACCTTGACTACTTAACTGATTCCTTGGGTTACACAAGACACTTGGCTAATCAAAATGCAGGTTCTCAAGAATCTCCAACTAACCATGCAGGTCCCTTTGATGATGACTCTGAAAATGAGTTTGAAGATGATGAGCAACCCATACTTGTGCCTTCTTTCTCCCCTAACAATATTGCAGGTACCACCTCCAAGGATACCGCTGATTCGAGTGATGAAGATGACTCTCATTATGCTGAGGACCTTGCTAGGCTTCAGACTCAAGAATTTGCAGCAAAGCTTGAAGCAGAGAAACTGAAAGAAGGGGTAGCTAATGAAGGAGTCAGCAGAAACAACGTGTCTGCTGAAGTTGACTCTGTCACACCTTCCATTCCCAAATCTGCTGAAGGCAATGCTGTTCCTTCTCAAGTATCTTCAGACTTTGGTGAACCCTATACACGCTTTCCAACACCTTCAGATCTTGGAAATCATCAACCCAAAGCTGGTATCTTCACCTCACCCTCTTATGATGATGAATTTGAACCAACCATCACTAATCTTGATTCATCCATTGAAGTCAACCCCACTGCTACTCAGAGGATCAACATAGCTCATCCTCAATCCAACATCATAGGTGATCTTCTGGCACCTGTTAGAACTCGAAGGGCTATCACAAGTCCTCAATTTGGACAGATTGCTTTTCTCTCTTATGTCTCCAACCAACAAAGAGACAATCACACAGACTTCAAACATTGTCTGTTTGCTTGTTTTCTCTCTCAAGTGGAACCAACCAGTGTATCTCAAGCTCTTAATGATTCAAGTTGGCTAGAAGCAATGCAAGAAGAGATGCAACAATTTCACAACCAGCAGGTTTGGATTTTGGTACCACTACCTGATGGCAAATATGCCATTGGGACAAAGTGGGTTCTGAAGAATAAGAGAGATGCTAGGGGCGTTGTGATCAAAAACAAAGCAAGATTAGTAGCTCAAGGCTTTAGACAAGAGGAAGGGATTGACTATGATGAAGTGTTTGCACCTGTTGCCAGAGTTGAAGCAATTCGCATTTTCTTGGCATATGCTTCATACATGGGTTTCATGGTGTATCAGATGGATGTCAAGGGAGCTTTTCTGTATGGTGAGATTGAAGAGGAAGTCTATGTCTCTCAACCCAAGGGCTTTGAAGATCCAGATCACCCAAATCATGTTTACAAAGTTGTTAAAGCTCTCTATGGCCTACATCAGGCTCCAAGAGCTTGGTATGCTAGGCTTTCATCATTCCTGCTGAAGCATGGCTATAGGAGAGGTGCTATTGATAAAACTCTGTTCCTCAAGAAGAATTACTCCGACATCATTCTGGTGCAAGTGTATGTGGACGACATTATATTTGGTTCCACAAACGAAGCTTGGTGCAGGGAATTCGAGGAACTTATGAAGGGTGAATTTCAAATGAGTGCTATGGGAGAGCTTACTTTCTTCTTGGGTCTCCAGGTTCAGCAGAAACAAGATGGCATCTTTATCAGTCAAGATAAATATGTGAGGGACATTTTGAAGAAGTTTGGTATGGAAGGTGTTAGGACTGCCACAACACCTTATGAAGCTCCAAAGGCTAAAGCAAATAATGAACCAGATCTACCTGTGAATGTTCATCTGTACAGATCCATGATTGGTTCATTGATGTATTTGACAGCTTCAAGACCTGATATTACATTTGCTGTGAGTGTTTGTTCTCGACATCAAGTCACTCCACTTGCTTCCCATCTCAATGCAGTCAAGAAGATCTTTAAGTATCTCAAAGGCCAACCTCTTTTAGGCCTTTGGTACCCAAAAGAATCTCCTTTCAAGTTGGAAGCATATAGTGACAGTGATTATGCTGGTGCAAATCTGGATAGAAGATCCACAACTGGAGGCTGCCAATTTCTAGGCAAAAGGTTGATTTCTTGGCAATGCAAGAAACAAACCATTGTGGCCACCTCAACTACTGAAGCAGAGTACGTTGCTGCTGCAAATTGCTGTGGACAAGTCCTTTGGATTCAGAACCAATTGCTGGACTATGGGTACAACTTTATGAACACTACAATTCATATAGATAATCAAAGTACCATCTGCATAGTCAAAAATCCAGTTTTTCACAGTCGAACGAAACATATTGAAATCAGGCACCACTTTATAAGAGATGCTTATGAAAAACATTTGATAAAAGTGGCTAAAATCCATACTGATGATAATGTGGCAGACTTATTAACAAAGGCGTTTGATGGACCAAGGTTTCAACACCTCGTGGTCAATATTGGAATGCTAAACCCTTGACTGCATAGTTTAAGGGGAGGCATAGGCCTCAGGGGAGGCATATGCCTCAGGGGAGGATTTGTGCAAACTCTGCAGATTTTTGTTTGTTTTTATATTTACTCTGCAGATTTTTGTTTGGTTTTATATCTTAGTTTGTTCTCTAACACTAACTTCTAATATTTCTCTAGTTTGTTTGTTTTTGTTGTTGTGTATGTTTAGTTTGTTTGTTTTGCAGTTGTCTGTACTGCATTTTGTCTATTCCTTATCTGGATTGCAGTTTATACATCCCATGATCAAGATCAAATTCATCAAGAGTGGCTCATTAGTACATGGTCAGATAGCTGAGAAAGTGTTGCTTGTTTCTTCTGATAACAAATACTGAAGCATACAATTTGAGAATACTGAAGATATTACTGAAAGAAAAGAAATTGAAGTCAAATTGTTCATTCATTCATTCATTCAAGAAACAGTTTACAGCTTACAGCTTACATAAAGTCAACTTCTATTTTGCATCCTCAAGATACGAGCTGTACACTTAAGCTAAGCCTAGTCTAATGTATATCTTTCATTCCGAAATCTAATGGAATGCTGGATATGCGTTAAATGCTGGCTTTGCTTTTGTAGGTCTTGCGTAACCACCCATTCAGTCTAACTGGCTGGTTGGATATGCATGACCAGCACGACGAAGATGCTAAGGACCAAAATGGAGGGATGGATTGATGAAAACGATTGATGATGACGATGACCACGTAGGATGACGAAGAGAACTATCGTGTCCTTTGTGCTTCATCTATTCATTTCAACCAAAATGCAATCGATCCACCCTCCTCAAGCCCTTCTTCTATACGATGGGTGTTGATGCACCAAAAGATGGTGCAGTGAGACCAAGAACCACCTCTCTATCTTTGGGGAGTGGCGGATTCCTGGCACGAGGTCTTTGTTGAGACCGAGGTGCTGGAGGTTGGGAGTAAGAAGTTCCCTCCTTATAGGAGTCATCAGAATCATCAGCAGATTCACTTGGATTCACTACACTGTCATCTTCTGAAGAAGGAAGAAAGGGCGATTTATTTGGTCTTGGATAAGGTTGAGGAAAGTAATGGAACCATGGGTTTGATTCACCACTTGATGATGATGAAGAGGATGATGAAGATGAGGAAGTGAGATCTATGATTTCAGGTTTGGTATTCATGGTGCAATTGGGTTAATTGAGGTTATTTCACTTCTAGGGTTTGTGGTAAATATTTGGGGATCTTGGTGAAATGATGAGTTACATTGGGATCATTTTATAGACGGATTCAAGGTTCAATGAGTTTAATGCAAGTGGGTGGCACAGTAATTCTAGAAACTTACCGAAGATATTCTTATCTTTGACGCATTCTGCTGATGCCACAACTTCAGCAGATTGATCTTGTGTTTCTGCCGAAGTGTTATTTTGGGTTGGGTCAAAGATGTCGTACACGTCAGCAATGGTCAACCAAACGGTCCATTTTTCTTTGACCATAATTTGGGCAAAAACACTTCATCCACCATCACTCGCTTCAGAACAAACAAATTCCCTCTCATTCCACTTTCACAAACACTCACCATTTCAAGAATCTTAACTCTAAACACTCATATTCCTCATGGCTCTTGAATTTAAATATGATCACAACAAAGTTGCATTTCTGGGAAATGGCAAGGGATATGAATTGTACGAACCAATGGTGGAATTCCTAAAAAGGTCCAAGATTCGTTATGCTCTAACTCATTTTCCAAATGAGATATATGAATCTTTGATTACTCAATTTTGGGCATCTGCTGAGAAGAGGAGTGAAACAGAGATTAGGGCTGTGATTGATGAAACAGAGTATATAGTTACAGAGGACCTGATTAGGAGGAAGCTTCACTTGGAAGATGCTGATGGAGTATTTTACTCTAATCAGGAAGGTGTGCTGAATGGACTTAGGGCTATTGGGTATCGAGGAACAAGAACAGATATGTGGCTAAAGAAGGAACTCTGCCCAAAATGGAGGTTCCTGGTTCACACACTGCTCCAATGCATGAGCAACAAGACCGGAGGATGGGACCAGTTCTCTTCTAGACTGGGATATGGTATTGTGTGTCTTTCTCAAGGGGTAACTTTCAATTTTTCTAAGTATATTTTCGAAAACATGGTTGAAAATATTCAAAAGACAAAGGGAAAATTTTTAATGTACCCAAGGTTTTTACAAATTATATTAGACACCTCTACCCAAGCCCAAGCTTTTTATCCTATAGGTTCTTTAACTGCTAAACTGTTTGCAACCATGAAAACCCACTTTCAGGGGGAACATCATCCCTTGCTAGCTGCCATGTTGCTCCATGGTAATGAGGCTGCTGATGAGGAGAATGTGTCTCATAATCCTCCTACCTCACCTGTTGCTACTGATGGTGATCCATTGGTTAACATTGGTGAGGGCCCATCTTCTACTGTTGAAGCAACTCATGTTGCTCCAGACCAACCACTCTGTCCCAGTCCTCCACCCACACTTGCTACTCACGATGAGTCAGATTTGCATAGACCACCCACACCAAGTCATGTGAGGGATCCTCTTGATGAAGATCTTCCCCACATTGAGCATGACCAGGTTACTTCTGAAAGGTCCAATGAGACTTCCCTTACCACAGAGCAATCTGCTGGTGGAGCTGAGGACTCCATTACACTCTCATCTGTGTATGCTCTTGTCAACAGGTATGCTGCAGAGGTTAATGTACTGAAAAAGGAACTTGCAGAGACCAAATTGTCTCTTGGAAGTAAAATTGATGAGCTGCAGAATCAGGTTAAGGTCTTAGAGCACAATCAAAAAGGGTCTTCCAAAAGGAAACTTATGGTTTCCTCTGATGAAGAACAAGAAGTTCCTCCCTTTGGGTCTCTGGAAATGTTGGCTGAAGTTTCTCTCAATGACCCTTCATCAGTAGCTGCCACTTCATCAAAGAAGAAGAAACCTGTTCTATACATCAGAAGAAAGAGATCTGATCTTCATAAGGTTTCTTCTGAAGCTTCAGAGGAACCTGGGGTTGATAAGGCTGCATCTGCTGATATACAAATGGAGGTTGCATCTCAAGATCTTGGACAATCTTCATCTGTTCAAGAACCATCAGGCCCTTCAACTTCAGCAGATCTTCCTGATGTTGTTGTCCTGACCACTCCAGTAGAAATTCCTATAGTTGATCTAACTGAAGAAGAGTGTGCTAAGCAGCCTGATGATAAAAGGAAAAATGTCATCACTGAAGATGAACTTGGTCCTAACCTGGTGACTGAGGAGGAAAGACTGGGTCAAGCAAGTAGATTGGCAGAGTTTGAGATGTCAAAGGAAAGTGTAGCATTGGCTAAACAACTTGGAACAGAGGAATTTTCATCTCTAACTCCTGAGAGAAGAAAAGAACTAGATGAACTGAGGGTCAAGATGCCTGCTGAACACTGGGATATTCTTACTCAGCAAGTCATTTCAAGACCTTCTCTGGCTCAAAGTATATTAGGTGAAGACTTCCTCAGTGACAATTATGTGGAGCGAATGATGGCTCAGGGAAGACAAAGGAGACAAGAAGCAATTACACAAAAGAGGGTCATCCAAGCTCAGAAGGCCAAAAACAAACCGCCCACTAAAGATGAAATGAGAAGGGTGGTGAAAAACCAATACTCAATGTCCAACTCTGGCCTAACAATGAAGCAAGTCAAGGCTTTTCCTGATCATGTCCTGTATCGCAAATATAACCAAATCATGGAGGAAAGATCATTATCTTTAGCAAAGTCTCTCAACCTAAAGAGGATTTCAGAGAATGAAGCTGCTCAAGAAGCCAAAAGACTCAAGGCTGATAATGCTCCAACCAAGGAATCCTCTCCAGCCATTCCTGCTGAAGCAACTTCTGAAGTTGCCTCTTCTGCTGCCAAGGGTCAATCTGCTGAACCATTTTCCATTCCTCCTGAAGTACCTGAAGCATCAGCTCCCTCTCCCTCAGTGGCACCTGCTGTCACACTGGTAGATTCTGAAGTAAAGGAAGCTGATCTCACAGAAACTAAAACAGAGAGGGCGATAAAGATATTCCACAGGATGAAAGCGCTTCGCTCTTCAACCCAGTCTCCATCTGCTGATACAAGTCCTACTTCCAATGCACTAGATGAAAATGCTCCCCCTCAGGAAATCTATCAGCCTGGGAGGAGGCAGAAGAGAATGGCCAAAATATCCCCTTTGGATCTTGAAGCTGATGACTCAGAATTCATTGTAGAAGGGTCTGCTGCTGATTTTCCTGATGGAAACTCAGATGGGGTGATAGAGTGGAATTTAAAGAATGATGAGATGAATGTTCTTCTTCGAAGGAATTCCATTTTAATGGAATTCACCTTTCTAAAAGAAATTCTTCACTTGATCGACAGGGCAGACTTAATCTCTATGTTTACTCAAGTTACCACTCATTACTGCAACAAGGAACCACAAGGTTCTGGGATGTTTTTACCAGGAGATCTTCAAGTTCTGTTGAACTCCCACATTCCCAACAGCAAAGCATCTTCCATTTGGGAAAATTCACATCGGTGGAAGCTTATATCTTGGAGATTCTATCCTCTCCCTCGGGTGCATGTCCTTGAAACTAAGGGTGGAATCACTGTGTGCATGATGTCTGAAAGAAAGTACCCTCTGCCTAAAAGACTTATGGAAAAGATGCTGAGCCAGAAATTGGAAATTCCTCCAGATCCAGTGGGAAATGAAAGGCACTCTGCCTTAGCTCTGGTGGGATTGATCAAAACTCAACTTCAACAACTGCAATAGGCCTCTTCTTCACCCATATCAGAACACTTGGTACTCTCTGCACTACCCAGTCTTGTTCATTTTAGTTTACTTTGTTTATGTTATTTGTCTATTTTTGTCTAAATTTTCTTAAGTAAACGCTTTCATAAAAAGAAAACTCACAAAAACATCATTTTGCAAATAGTGATAGCTTTTATTTAATAAAAAAAATTAGGTCTTTAATTTTCCTTTTCACCTACTTATTCAACTTTTTAGTTAAAAAAAAAAAAAAAAAAAAAAAAAAAAAATTTGTTTGTTATTACAATTTTTGATGGTCCTTAACTCACCCGATGTACCTTGTGTATGTCAAAGAGTTGGCTAGTCCAAAGGGTACAGCTTTGGTAAAGACACATCAAATCTGTTGATAGCTGTAATGGTTTGCTCAAAATCATAGGGTTTGCAACCACCCATGCTTAACTGCTGAGGGTTGTATGGTCATCAATTCACCATGGTCTATTCCTTTTTGGAATCCAAGAATTGGCTAGCCCACATGAATATGGCATGTGGTAAAGGCACCTGACTCCATATTTGGTTCTCAATTCACCAATCCTAAGAATTGACTAGTCCTGAGCAAACGGCTACAGGTAAAGACAAGACAAATCCGTTTATATGGTTGCTGGTTTGCCAATAAATCAGATGGTTATCAATGTACCATAGTTTTCGAACTTAAACATGTGGCTACTCCAGTAGTAATGGCTATTGGTAAAGAGACATCAAATCCATTAATTTCAATGATTCACCTCTCACAGGAGTTAACACACCTGGAAGTGATGAGAATAGTCTTGAACTTATCCGTTTTGATGTACATGATGTCATATGTTGCTGCAAAGACCTGGTGCTCTACAGATTAATTCATCATAGAGATGTTCTTCTTCCAGATATTATCCAGGAACATGTTACAATCCTCAACAGCATTATCGATCTATCAAGGAAACTGGAACTTAACCTAGTCAAATTCCAGTTTAGGGGAGGATTGTTGGGAATTAAGGTAATCTACTGATTCTGCCGAAGCACAAACTACTAATTCTGCCGAAGCTTCAGTCGAAGAGATTCTGCCGAAGAAGAATTGATGCTGCCGAAGTTATAATTCAGCAGAAGTGATAAAGCAGACATTGTGTTGCTGCTGAAAGTGGGAACCACGTAGGAGAGATAAGCTCAGTTTTAGAGTAAAAGTCAGCGCCGTATGTATAGGTTGGCGCCGTATTATGTAGAGCTTATCAGAATAAACAAAATGATTAACAAAACAATATGATTAGTTGCATGCAGTTGCATGCTTAGTCTAGTTTAGTAGTAGAAGCGTAAATTGTCAACGCTCCTTTAGGGTTTCTTGCCTATATAAGAAACCATGTTAGTTAGTGATAGATATGCTTTTCAAGTTTCTCAAGTCTTGTATTCTATCCGAAACATAGAGTTTCTATAATCAAAGATCCATAGAGGATCAAAAGTGTTCTTAGTTACTATAACTTGTATTTATTTTCCGCTACAATACCAAGTTGTAGAGATCTTCTATTAGTTTGCTTGTGATTACATAGGCAACGCTAACGATCCCCGAGTGCTTAAGATCTATCAAGGTCTTGTTTCTATCAACTACTCTCCCCATCTTCTCCTAATATCATCTTCCTTCACCATGGTCCGCCTACCTTCGTCCTTGATATATTTAACGCTTCCTAAATCCCTCCTTTTTCTCTCCCGGGCTTTCGCAATCCTGAATATATCTTGGGCCCCCTCTTTGGAGTCCAATTTCTTGTACAAATCTTCGTACGCCTTGTCTTTAGCTTGAGCTACCGCCTTCTTTGCCTCTCTTTTAGCTGTTTTATACCTCGTAACTGCGTCGGTAATGTCAGCTTGGTTGCCTTCTCGGCACAAAAGAAGGTCTCTGAAGCTAGATTGTTTCGCGGCTACTTTGGATTGCACTTCCTCGCTAAACCACCAAGATTCCCTTATGTGTTTCAGGGACCTCGCGACCCCGCTCGACACACCAAGTGAGTCCTTTGCCACTTCTTTGATGATGTCGGCAAGGGTGTTCCACATCTGGTCCGCGTCAGTCAGGTCCTCTGACCGAGAAGAAAGTCCCTCTGTGACCTTCACTCTAAACGACTCTGCCGCCTGACCGTTTAGATTCTTCCAAAGAATCCTCGGAAATCCGGTCGTTGCTCTCCTTTGTAGTTGCTTCTCGAAAAATACATCCAGTGCTAGCAATTTGTGTTGGGATGAGCATGCCTCGCCTGGGAAAACCATGAAGTCCCTACATGCTCTAAAATCCCTTCTTCGCACCAGCAGATAGTCAATCTGGGTGTTGTTACCCCTACTCTGGAAGGTGATCAAGTGGACATCTCTTTTCTTGAAAAAAGATTTTGCTACTACCAAGTCGTGAGCAGTAGCAAACTCTAAAATCGATCGGCCTTCGTCATTCCTAACTCCAAAGCCAAAACCTCCGTGTACCCCCGCGTAACCATCTGGTGCTGCTCCTATATGGCTGTTCAAGTCACCTCCTATAAACAAACATTGGTCTGGTTGGCACTCCCATACTAGCTCGTCGAGGGAGTCCCAAAAACTTTTCTTCTCTGCTTCACCCCGGCCCACCTGTGGTGCGTATGCGTTGATTACGTTAACAGTTTTCCCATCAATAACCAACGTGGTCGCCATGATCCTATCACTCCTCCGGATCACTTGCACTACATTATCCTTGAGACCCGCCTCCAAGATAACTCCAAATCCGTTTCTCGCTGACCTAGAGCCCGAGTACCAAAGTTTATAGCCGTTTCCCTCCCTCGTGCTCGAACTCTTCCATTTGGTCTCTTGGAAGCACGCTATGTCTACCTTGTGTCTCCTCAACACATCCTCCAGCTCAAAGAGCTTCCCGGTCAACGACCCAACATTCCAACTACCCACCCTAATCCTACGAGAAGACCCAACCCTAGAAATTCCCCTACCCACCCTATTCCCACCTAAACCCCCCGCCGCGCCTACCCCACCTACCCTGCCTACCCCGCCTAACCCTCCCGCTCCGGCAAGACATGACCTCAGGATACCATCACCAACCAAGGCGTCTATCCTAACCCCAACACACTACAACAAGCAACAACAAAAGGGGAAGCAGAGGAAAACAAACACGCGCACTACCATAAAACCGAAACAGAAAACAAAAACTACGAAATATAAAAGCACTAAAGCAAGACAACAGAACCAGGACAAAAGCAAGAGAATAAAATAGGGAAAAAGGTAATAAAAAGATACTCTGTTGCTGCCGGAAAACCCAATTCCGGTCAGCAGTGTAGGCGGCCGGCGGCGGCAGGTGGCGGCAGATGACAGGGACTTCAACAGCGGCTTGGGTCGGCCTCAGAAAGTCGAGGAGAGGCCCCACTCGCCGGAGGTGTTAACCAAAAACACCCCCTCTTTACCTGCTAAGAAAACACAAAAAAAAGATACTCACAATACCTCCGGCGCGTGTAGGCACGTGGGCTTGGTGCCGGATCTCCAAAAATGAGGGATTAGTGTCGGAGAAGGGTTAATTGACCGGTGGTGGGGTTTAATTGAAAAAATCTCGCCGGAAAAATCTTGAGATCCGGTGACAGTCACCAGCGCTTAGCGGCGCGTGGCTGTACCGGTTGACGGCCGGAAAAGGAGATGATGATCGGTGTGAAAAGGTGATGATGATGATAATGAAGTTTAATTTGATTTTAGTTGCCGGAAAATTTAGAGAGAGAAAAATATACGAGAGAGAAAGAATAGAAGAGAGAGAAAGATAAATCCAAAAGACGTGACCAATCCTGCCTACCCGCCCAATCTTCCTGCACCACTCTCAAAGGCAAACCAGTAATATTTAAGTTTCATTAAAATGTCTCATAAACCTAACAAACCATACAAACCAGAGTAGTAGACTTATTGTGAATCATGTAAAGGCGTCGCAACACCTACTACAAAACTAACCCTCCAACATTTTCTCAACTCCAGCACTCCTGCAAACTTCATCATCTGAATAAACTATGAAGCCCACCCACGTATCATCTGCCAGGAAACACCTTTTCCAAAGGCCAGGAATAAATATTCTCCACAATTTTATCGGTTGTATACATATTATTCACACATGAATGCCTTATTCTTCTAATTTATCATCCTTTGGCTGACAATGATAGGGAAGAAGTGAAAAGGCAAAAGCAAAAACAAGTTGAAGAGTTGCATCAGACAGACAGGTAAAAAAACATATCAGATATCAGCTTCTTCAATCCCACTTATTCAGCCAATATAATATAACATATTAATCCTCCACAGGAATCTTTTAGTGCCTTTTTGGGACTTAGCTACCAAACATTCAGCAACTTAGACAACAACAACATGCAAATCCCTGCAACAATCTTTTTTTGCGCACTATGTTGGAGGTGGTAATCGAATTTTTTTGTTGCTGCCTCACAAGTAAAAATATATAAATACATGGTAGTCGACATGCTTTTGTAAATAAGAAGTGTAATGACAGTTTTAAATGTCAGTTGCTTTATGCGCAAACGTATACTCGTATACTCATTGTCAACAATGAGGATCCAGTCGCAATATGCGGACCTCAATTCCTCGTTTATATAAAATCGAACTGTCTATCTCTTTTAAAAACATTAGACATAGATGATCTGCAAAGAAGGAAGAACAATTTATGCAAGAACTAGCATATGCCTTCATGATATAACAAAATTTTCCATAATCAGGAATTTAAGTAGCACTTAAACACGTTAAAATAGATCTCTAACAACACTTTTTAGCAAAGATAGGTTTTATACAAAAAGACAGCAAAACTACAAATTCCTTTCGCGTGAAGCAAGAAGAGCTGCAAGTGCAAAAAAAAGAGAACGCAAGGTCATTTATCCGCTTCCGAATGAAGCATTTTATTTTAGAGTAAAAGAATATCAATAAACAAAGAGGTATGCTTTCTGAAAAGTTGGGTGTTTGCGTATGCAGAATAACCAGTTTATTGCATTTGGAGCAACAAAAGATAACATGACCTGTCCTATATGATAAAAATATCTAAAACGATATCAAGCCGAAAATGGGAGCAATAATCCAAGTCACCAAGTATATGATCGATTATTCACGTAGTCAACAATAAGATCCTAAAGGACAAGAAGAAAAGTTCCCTAGCTATGATGCACGCCATTACAATATCACAACAATTACAATAAACTCACACAACAAATTCATCTTTATTATGCTAAAATGAATCATCCACAACCTAAATGTGAG
Organism: Chrysanthemum seticuspe; assembly: GCA_019973895.1. Taxonomy (NCBI): domain Eukaryota; kingdom Viridiplantae; phylum Streptophyta; class Magnoliopsida; order Asterales; family Asteraceae; genus Chrysanthemum; species Chrysanthemum seticuspe. The sequence goes on along the minus strand of BPTQ01000005.1, from coordinate 247,695,508 downwards.
AAACCTACAACTAATTTCAGTCAACAAGTAAACAACTACGGTAATTAGAGCAGTTAGCATATCCATGAAGTAAACACTTATGGCGAACTAAGGCGAAAGTTTACACCTATGGCAAACAAAGGCGAAAGGTTACACAATGTTGGTATAATCAACAGAAAGTTTGCAACTGAAGGTCAAAACCAACTTTTCTTAACTCTTGAACAAGGTATTAACAATTAATTCCACAATTTAGCAAAAAGAGAGCAAATATGAACAATCTGATTTTTTACATTGAAAACACTACAGCTGCGTTTGTACAAAACAAAGAAATTGCGTCCAAATCATTTTTTTTCAAGAAATTCTCCACAAAATAGAAAATCTACGATGTTTTCTTTATAACCCAAAAAATGTTTCTATGGTGTTCTAATATACACATTTAAACCTTTTTAACGAAAACAAAGTTGACGTTAACCCATTTACAGTCCACTACTTGGTAAACATTGCTGCAAACAATGTCTCTCCGGGAATTTGCAAATTTCAAAGTAATGGACCGTATATAGGTAAATTACAACTTTCTTTTGGTAACAAAAGCTTAAATGTGCGTATTGGAGATTTGGAACAACATATGAAAGTTCTTAACAATAAATGAAACACTTTTTAGTTTCAGTTCGTACATGAGCCTAAGTACATGACTATTTTACTGCCTGGACCCTAAATAGTAAAAATTAGAGTTGGCAATTTTTGCCCAAAATAAAAAACATGAGTTAATTTGAGCATATTTGTAAAATATTTGGAAACATTTAGGGGCCGTTTAGTTGGTGAAAAAATTTCCTGTTTTCCGTTTCTAAGTTTCTAAAGAAAGGAAAGGTTTTTCTTCTCTAGAGAAGAGTTGAGAAATTTGAAAACCCGTTTAGTTGAGGTTCTATTTTCTTTTTTTTTTAAATGATGGAAGGTGGACGAAAGTGGGCGTGATAAGAGTGTGGTGAGAGGAAATGTGGTTATTATTTTAGAAATGAAAAAAGGGAGAAGGGTGTAATGGTATTTTCATTTTTTCTATTAAGAATTGGAAAATGAGAAATTCATATTTTTGGAAAATTATTGGAAAAAAGTGCGACTAAACGGGTTTTCAGTTTTTCCCTTTTCATATGAAAAATTTTCTGGAAAAATGGAGTATTTCTCTCCAACTAAACGGCCCCTTAGCCCCCCCCCCCCCCCCCCCCCCCCCTTTTTTTTTTCTTTTTCTTCTAAATGAGCATATATTGCCCATTTAAAAGTTGCATAAACAGGCACATATTTTCTCTCAATTGGAGAATATTACAATTGTTTTTAAAGAAAAACTTATCGATATAATATATTTAATTTTTTCAATATAAATGAGGTGTTACGTTTCAGGAATTTATTTCGTCATTTTGGGTCTCCTCTATTCATATAACATGCGTCCGTTTGACCCGTGCCCGTTTAGACCGTGCCCGTTAAATGGGCCATAGCGCGTTTTAACCGTGCCCGCCCATTTGCCACCTCTAGTAAAAACTTAAGAGGTGTTTGTTTAAGCTTATATGTGGGCTTATGAGCTTATTGAATTTAAGCTTATATATATACCATAAGCCTCAATATTGTGATTTTTTTTTTTTTCTTTTTTTTAGATTGTTTATAAACTTATAAACTGCTTATATAAGCCCATAAGTGGCAAGCCACAAAATTGGGCAACAAAAGCCAAAATCAAATAAGCCCACATACAAGCTTTAAACACACCCATGAAATGAATTTTATTATTTTAAATAGATAAATATTCGAATCCCAACTTAACACAAGAAAACTAAAAAAAATAGTTATTTCATTGTTAAACATATAAAGGTGAGATCAATAAAGATCACATGAAAACTAAAGATCAAATAGATCAATATCAACCATTCATTTTTGATCAAATTAATTATATTTATTTTCAACTTTATATTTAAAAATTAAATATCTAATAAAACTAATTATATCATTGCGACAAAAATAAAATTATCTTTCTATAGAGATCCAATATTATATACTTTCGACAAACTTATTTTTTATCGTTTTTTGCGGGTTTCAATATATTACACTATAAATGAAAATTTTAAAAATACTCTTTGGTGTTAACACCACCCCTACACTACAAACCCTAAACCCTAAACCCTAAACCCTAAAAACCCTGACCGCTAAATCAAAAAAACCTAAACCTTATCCGCTAAATCGTAAGAAACCTAAATCCTTAACCCCTAAAAAGCTTAACCCAAAAAAGTCAAACCCCTAAACCCTAACCGTAAACCCTAAACCCACAAAAAAGCTTAATCAATGGTTTGTGAGATATTTAGCTTTTAAAAATGAAGGTGAAAGTTTATTTTATTGTTTTGATGAAAAAATAAATGGTTGAGAATGATTTATTTGATATTTAGTTTTTCTTTAATCTTTATTTAGGGAAGAGATCTAGTGAGAAAAGAAAATAAAATGAGAAGAGTGAGAAATATTCTTAGCCACACATTTTAAATAAAAAATAAAAATTTAAGGAGAAATGAATCTATTTTGCGGTTGTGTCTTCTCATCTTTCTCGTTTTAATTTTATTTCTCTTTTTATCTTTACTCTCTTTATTGAACCAAACTCTAAACATATAAAGAATTAGAAATTTACCCATGTCTCGAAAATCTCCGACGCTGTTATCTATGTCTAAAATGCTCATCTTCATTTGACGCCAACGGGTAACATTTTCATTCTGCTTTTCAATAATCAAAGTCAAAACAATGTATTCTTTTCCAGATGCTTCAAGTTTTGCTTTTTTCAATTCTTCAAGTGCTGCTTCTGCATCATCGCATTCACGCATCAACTTGCTTATTAGTTTATTCCACGCATTTTCCCAACTTTGCCATTGCAAATCATCATCCATGTTGTATAGTACGTGTGAATGACTGTTGTGGTAAAAAATATAAAGAAACAAAACTTAACTTTTTTAGGGTTTTATTGATGCATTAAAATTAGAGCCCACTATCTTTAATTTGGGCCAAAAATGTTACTTCCTCCATTTCAACTTATTAGTTTATACTTTTATTTTGGTTATTTCAAAGTATTTGTTCACTTTAATAATTTAACCAATTAAAATAAATTTTAATAAGTATAAATGATACTTAATTGATAAAAAAAACTATGAGGTGTAGTGCCCGCGTTTCGCTGCGGGTTATTTGGCTAAATAGTTTTGCAGATGATAGGTCACATAGGATGCTGTTACTTAATAACCGTTAAGTAACGGCAATTAGTAGGACTAACTTTGTAGCAAACATCTAACATGAAGGACCAAGTATGTAAATTTTGTTACATCGTTTGTCTGTAAGGGACCAATTTTATTTTATAGTTTTCTTTGTCTTGAATAGGGGTGCAACCGAGCCGAGCCAAGCCCGAGCTTGACAAGGCTCGAACTCGGCTCGAAGAAAAAAACTAGGCTCAAGCTCGGCTCGATAGCTCGTCAAGCTTTAACCATCTAGGCTTGAGCTCGGCTCGATTCAGTTTCGAGCAAAGCTCGAGCTTTGCTTGAAAAGCTCAAATATATGTATATGAATACATGATTACACATTTACACCCCTATTCCAACTCCTGAACAAGTTGATTAAGGAGTTGAGACTTGAGACTCGAAAAAAAGAACGAATACAATACAGTACCCAATGAATAAAACTATATAAAGACCTTAAAAAAGGGCATACACCTGAACCAATGAATCATATCTAACTTGGACAAAATGTGACTAAATTGTCACCTGATGCCATACATTCAAGAGTCAAGAGTCAAAAAGATGAAACAAATCTAACATTAAAATGAAACATAATCACTAAATGCTAGTTAAGGTTCGAATGTCTAAAATAGTTCAACAAAATATTATTCGCGAGACGTCATAAGCTTCGTAGATCTTGAATACTTGAGCAAAATGATTTCCATAACTTGAATACTTATTTATAATTAGGTTAATATTCAAATTAACCCTTATTTACTTAAAGCTCGAAAAAGCTCGATAAAAGCTCGAGCCGAGCCATCAAAAGCTCAAGCTCGGCTCATTATATGTTTCGAGCCAATATATTGGGCTTGAGCTCGGCTTGAGCTCGATAAAAGCTTGACTCGATCGAGCCGAGCTCGAGCTCGAGCTCGAGTTGCTTGATAAAAGCTCGGCTTGTTTGCACCCCTAGTCTTGAAGGACCTTTTGCTGTTACTTAATGATCGTTAAGTAACAGTCATTATTGGACTAACTATGTAGCAAACATCTAACATGAAAAGCCAAGTATGTAAATTTTGTTACATCGTTTGCCTGTAAGGGACCAATTTTTCAACAAAAGTTACACCTCAAGGACAGTTGTCGCATTTTAATCTTTTTTAAATAGTAAAACAAAAGGTAACGACCGTTAGTAGATAACGGACGTTAACTAACGACCGTTAATATTGTAAAAGTAATATTTTTTTGTTAGGAAATATTATTATAATATATAATATTTTACAGCTTTCTTTGTGTTGAAGAAACCTTTGACAAATAATATATATATATAATATAATTTATAAGAAACTTTTAAACTGCATACAATTTAAAAATAAACTAATAAATTGAAATGAATAGAACAGGATAGAATAGTCACAACTCATAAGATCATAAAAAGATTTACCAAATGTTGAGCCACTTGAAAGTAAGTGTTGTAATTTATGTTCATAACTTTTTACAACAAAATGAAATATTTAAAACCAACGTTGACTTGATCGATTGAATCAAGAATGGTTTGATCAGTGAAAGCTAGTTGTGGGAAAAAGAAGATATTTGACATATCGTTTGGCTGATGTAACTGGAAACTTGGACATATCGATTAAAAAATATCGCCAAAATCTACATGTCTAACGAGTAAGCCTATTAACCTCTCATGATGGTCAAAGGCATGTAATTATTATCATTAAAATAAATATTTGAAGTTCAAATACGATTTGTTGCACTGAAAGTCTGAAATAGGAGTTAAGAACAATGTTAATGTTTGCTCACATGTAACGATCAAATTAAATTTATGTCCATAAGCTATTAGTGTGATTAATTATTTGAACGTTTTCTTGATCTCCATTCATTATAAATTGAAAATTCTTCTCTTGTATCTTGTACACCTAGAACACAACTCGGTCGATCCTCTCATTCTGTTACCGTTCATATTAACTTATTGCGTATTTAGTTCGTAATAATGGGAAGACACGTACTGGTTTGCCTTGTTAACCCGTTTGTACTAACGGAGTTATTCCTTATTGTTGTATCCCGAGAGATAAACGTTCATGATTCTCAAGGACCGTGAAGATGACGAATCTGTAAGGACACTGTGAGCTTCTGAGAACTCAACATTCCCTTATTTGTGTATTTTGAGTCTCAGCAATCAAAATAATAACGGTATAATTTTCTACAATTTACATTTTCTTATTATTAGCAACATGTTGCTTGTTTGTCTCTGATAGAAATACACCTATTACCTAACTACGTTCATCGTGTTGTTATCTCTACTACTTATAATGTATGCATATGCATTCTTTAAACTTCAAATGATTAAAATTTAAGTAATTTTGTTTGATATAACACCCTTAAACTTAAATGTTTAAATGACAAGTTTTAAATACCCTTGATAGAAATGGTAACAATTTGAACAAGGGAGGTGACCCGCATAGAAAATTCTTAACTTTAATAAGTAAACAGTAGCAACAAGCTAGTTCTCCTACGGTTTCTTACTTTAGCCTTACTGGATTTCTTGTTGTTGATCCTCCCCGCGAAACAATCATCGAGCAAAAACAGTGCTCGGGCTTTCCTATTGAACTCGGTTGGCGAGAGGAAGTTTTCGAGCTTTCCTTCCCTTAAGCCTAAGACGAAATGGATTGAATGAGACTTAGAAAGCTAACCTGTAGATCGTAAGAAGACTAGAAGCGATAGTGGATCCCAGAATTTGCCAGAACTATTCTTCTTCTCCGCACCAAATTAATAAGTTAAATAATTGTTTAATAGTCAAACTTTTATGATTTTTCATTTATAACCCATATACTTGTTTTCCTCATAATGACTACAAATTAAACACGTAAGTGTTGCATCAAAGGTCACACCAAAACATAAGCTCCCAAGTATAATTATATGCCGCTATAAATCATCGCTTTGCGTGCGTATTCGTCTAGTTTTATTTGATTCATAGATATGAATACAAGCTCTATTTGACATGCAGCTTGAAGATGTTTGAGGTATTTGAAGTTGCTATTTTTTTACCATGTGATTTTAAAGTATTCGTTTAGGTGGCGTTTGGTTCGTGAATTTGAAATTCTGAGAAATTTCAATTCTTGAGGATTTAAAATTTCGGAATTTAAAACGCCTTCACTTGTTTGGTTGACTAAAATTTATTATTTTTAAATATGGATAAATGTTTGTTATTACAATTTTTTTAGTAAGTAATGGATTTACTTTGATTCCAAATAAATAAATAAATAAAACTCAACAACAAGAATAATATTTTGGTCATTTATATAAAAAAAAAAGTTTACAATTAAATTAAATTCTTCACTTTTTGGAGGCATTTTAATTTGACTCATTTGGCCAATTTATGAAATTTAATATCCTTCATTTCATTTGGCAAAAACACAAGAAATTTAAAATAAAAATACCATAAATCCCCTCAATATGCCCCAACCACATGCACCCTTAATCTTTTTGCGATTTTTCCTAAACATCATAATAGTCTTTAAGACAATCACATGGACGCAGACAATTACGTCTACAAGTTTAAGAAAGATATAACTACATATTTAAATCGAGAAAAAAACTGCACCCTTAATCTTTTTGCGATTTTTCCTAAACATCATAGTAGTCTTTCACACAATCACACGAACGTAGACAAATACGCCTACGAGTTTACGAAATAATATTTTGGTCATTTATTAAAAAAAAAATTACAACTAAATTAAAATCTTTCACTTTTTGGAGGCATTCTAAGTTGCCTCATTTGGCCAATTTATGAAATTTAAATATCCTTAATTTCATTTGGCAAAAACAATATTTCAAAAAATTTAAAATGAAAATGCCATAAATCCCCTCAATATGCCCCAATCAAATGCACCCTTAATCTTTTTGCAATTTTTCCTAAACATCATAGTAGTTTTTCACACAATCACATGGACGCAGACAATTACGTCTACAAGTTTCAGAAAGATATAACTACATATTAAAATCGAGAAACCTTAATTCAATCTAATTAAAGATGAAATGTGGGAACATATATTCATCCCTGGTATTATGCGAAATACGAAATAGAATATCTCAATGAAGCGCAGTATTTTAACAATCCAAAGTGTTTAGTTTGGTGGCAAGTGATTTGTTAGTTAAACACAAGTTCGAGCCACCACTTCTACACTTGGTGTTTTTTTAAGAGGAATTGCATATATACTCATTAAAACTCAAAATTTTGCAAATTTTCTCATAATACAAGTTTTTAATTTATGATATACAATGCAACTTAAGCATATTTTGAGTATATATGCAAATTTTAGTAGGTCTATATGCGATTGCCCCTTCTTTTTTTTTTTTTGTTTATGCTTCTTGAAGTTTAAGTGAGGTTTACATTATTATCAAATCAAATGTGGAATTTTAATAAATACACGTCAACGATGATTTAAGCTCTTTTAACACCAAGGGTGTGTTCGGTAGCAAGCATAAATAGAGCATTTAGCATTTAGCGTTTTTGAAAAAAGCTTGTTTGGAATGATTAGCAGTTAGCATTTATAAGCAAAAAAAGCTAAACGCTAAATGCTCTTTCAATAAGCATTTAGCATTTAGCATTTAGCATTATGCTATTTTACACAATAAAATTATGGCTACAGCTATTCTACCAAACACTTTTATAAATTAAACTGCTAACTGATAACTGCTACTGCTAACTGCTTACTGCTAACAACTTCTGCTAACTGCTACTGCTAGTTTCACCAAACACACCCCAAGTGTACTTTATTATTAGTTTTTATCATTTCATCTTTTTTTAACAAATTTTATCGTGAGAAAATTTTAGAAGTAGCTCATTGTCCAGCTTACCTTCACAATCTAGTCTCAAAATAACTAATCTTTTAAAATAGCCCGGACAACGGGGCGAGTGAGCAATCATCTTATTGTAAAAATCAGAGGGAAAATGAATAATATATAAATTAGATTCGACTATAAATAATACATTACAATACATTAAATAGAAAGGACACAGACGAAACTCTAACTATTAAACGGGCCTAAACAAGTGGGTCGGGCCAATAAGCTTTTATTATCTAACTCCCCCTTTCAAACTCGCAATGCTGCAACGGTAAAACTTAAGAGCTTGCCAAACTGAAAATAACTAAAACTGAAAAACAAACGAAAAGCGGAGTGTCCCAGAGTGCAAACTTGATGCTAGACGAAGTCTCAATCCGATGCAATCCAAACTGTAACAAGGCGACAACAGTCAAGTCTGAAACAGACAGACCAACAAGGCGACAAGAGTCAAATCTGAAACAGACGGACTAAAGTCATCGCAAAACCAAAATCAGAGCAGAGAAACATAATTACGGAGATGAACGAGAGTAGATTCAGGCAGACAGAATAGGCATATGCAGAGCAGATTCTGGCAGACTAGTGCAGACAGAGCAAATTCAGATAAACAGAACTAGTCAGATGGAGTACCATAGCAGAACCAAGGTGGAATTCAGATATATACGGAACCAAACAAAACTAGATGACAGACAGATGCAGAGCAAGACATAACAAATGCATAACCAGGCAGAATCAGGCGAAATCGGACGAGACTAAAATATGTTGTTGATGCCGAGATACTACACATAATTACTCAAGACATAGTTGAATTAGTTAAGAATATAACATCACTATCACCAATACCAATACAAAACCAAACCAGCCAACAATAATCCATTACAAAATTATGCAAATACCGATACCAATAATCAATACTAATACCAGTACAATGCGGATGTCGTGCCAAACAATAGCGTGATACATTAAGCGCCAAAGGAAACCAACTAACTCAAGTAATTAACAATTATACCACTATACCATCACATACTTAAATTTAGAAAATTCCACCGAACCACTATAGCACTAACTACTACGAATTTTATCAATCAATTTAATTTCAAGAACCAATCAAAATTTAGCAAACTGTTTTGAGGGATTCATTCGAACAACTTACTAAGGATTTGTCAAACCTTTTTCTTTCTTCTTTCTTGACCGACTGCCGGACTGGAATAGGGTAGCAACAACCAATATCTCACTTAGAATTCGACGATGAAGTTGTGGATGGATTTTATTTTCGTAGCTCTTGATATCATGTAGAAATCAAAAGAAAAATAAATAATATATTGATAAGATTCGACTATAACTAATACATTATAATACATTAAATAAATAGAAAAGACAAAACGTGTCTAAACAAGTGGGTCAGACCAATAGACTTTTATTATCTAGCACGTATATGCTTGAAAGTGTCCCATTTTTTATTTTTTTTTACTAAAAGACAAAACCTAAGGGTGCGTTTGGTAGAGAGAAATTCAGAGAAAAGAAATGAAGTAGAGAATATAATCTCAGAGAATAGAAATCAGTAGAGAATTTTGTTCAATTCTAATGTTTGGTAACAACAGAGACTTGACCCGAGAAATGAAAATTTTTTTATTTAAATAATATTTTGTCTAAATAAAAATTCTTAAAAAATATTTAAAAACAATATATATCTTTTTTTTTTAAATTTATTTTTTTAAAATTTATGTACTTTCTTTAAAAAAAATTATTAAAAAAAACTTATTTTTTTAAAATGTATTTACTTAAAAAAAAAACTTGTTTTAAAAAAAATATATTTTTTAAAATGTATTTATTTAAAAAAAAACTTATTTTTTTAAAAAAATATTTTTTATTTTTTCTAAATAACAATTTTTAAAAAAATATTTAAAAAAAATATTTAAAAAAAAATTATTTTAAAAAAATTATTTAAAAAAAAATATATCTTTTTTTAAAATTTATTTTTTAAAAATTTATGTACTTTCTTTAAAAAAATTATTTAAAAAAAATATTTTTTAAAAATGTTTTTATTTAAAAAAAAACTTGTTTTTTAAAAAAAAATGTTTTTTAAAAATGTATTTATTTAAAAAAAATTATTTTTTTTAAAAAAATATTTTTAAAAAAAATTATTTTTAAAAAATAATTTGTTTACATATATATTTTTTTTAAAACAAAATCCATTATTTAACAAAATTATAGTTGTAAAAAAAAAAAAAATAAAATAAAAAAAATCAAAGTAATAATAATCCATTTCTCCGATTTCTTCACCAAAATAAGAGAAATGGAGCTAGCCAAATTACACTACCCAAGTCTCTCCATTTCTCTCCATTTCTCTTCCAAATTCTCCGCTTTTTCAATTCTCTGTGTACCAAACAAGAGAAATGGAACCATTTCCAATTCTCTTGCCTCAATTCCCGCTACCAAACACACCCTAAGTCTCTCAAAGTACAAGTCACTAAAAAATACTAAGTCGCCCAATACTTTTTCTTACATACATGTACTTTTTTGTTTTAAAATAGAGTAAACTGCAGATTATGTCCCTAACGTTTGTCATTTTTACGAGAAATGCCCCTGAGGTTGTACTGTTCATGCAAATCCGCAATTTTAGCTAACGAGCGTTACAAAATCCCGTTAGTGGCCATGTGAAATGACTATTTTACCCTCGTCTTCTTCCCACAATTACTCTCTTTTGTTTTCTAAAAAATATTGTAATCCCACCACCATCACACCACCACCTTCTACCACCACACACCCAACACCACCACCTTCTCCCACCACCATCCTCTACCACCACCATTAACATTGGCACCACCACCATCCTCTACCACCAACACAAACACTATTAAGCTATGTATAAAATTACAAAAAACAATCCTCCCACAACTTACTTTTCAACAATCAAATGGCAAGATTGTATGTCCTAGCTTATCTTCAAGGACTTGGTCATAATGGACAATGTAGATTTTTAATACAGTGCACTGAACCCAAAGGACAAGCAGAATGGAATATGAAGTTTTCTTCATGAAGCTAGAAGTTATATTCAGGCATAATGATGTTACAAATGTGAATAAAAAATAGACAAATGAGAAGACATCATTACACATAATAACACCCATTTAATTGAAGGTCACTTCTTCTTCCTCTTCCCCAATGCAATGCAAAACTATCATTTCAGCGTTTAACATGAAATTTGAGAAGATTACATAAAACCCCTCATATTTAACATTTTGACATAAAAGGCCTTTTAAAAATACTATACATAACATTAACATACTACACCATAATAATAAGCAAGAAAATATATAAACAAACTTTCAAATTTATAATTTTTCCATAAAATGCCTTTAAAGTACACAATGGATAACATTAACTCTGTTATTAACCCCGCGTGAAAAAAATGAACGATCAAACACGTGACTGACGCTTTAACTCAACATCCCGAATTTAATATTTCCAAAAAAGTAGTGCCGCAAATTACGATAACAACAATTATATCAAACCGATGAGCATAGAATGGGTCTGAAATACATAACATTAACTCTGTTATTAACACCAAGTAAAAATATGAATGTCCGAACGTATAACTGACGCTTTTACTCAACATTCCAATTTTAACATTTTCATAAAAATTAGTGCCGCAAATTATGAGAATAGCCATTAGATCAAACCGATGTGCGTAGCACACGAGTCTGAATGACTCGTGTAAATAAAAAAAATGACACCTTACATAATTCTATTAAACCACGTGGCAACACAAAAGTTTACGCATGAACACACGTCTCATAAGAGAAACATCATCCCATAACCACGCACCGAGACATTAAACATTACAAAATCACGAATAAACAACATACGAAAATATAAAAAAATGGATGATCTTCGAAAAGTTGAGGAAATAGTGAAAGATTCAAAAGGTAGTATCAGAGAAAAGAAAGAAGCCATCATATCAACTTTTTCGAATTCAAATTCGAATATCGACAATGATTCTGACGCGAGTGGTGGTGTTAATAATAATGATCCCACAAAACAACCAACGGTTGATCCCGCAAGTGCTTTACAAATGTTTCTTGATCATGTTCCTATATCATCTATCCCAGGAATCCATAATTCTCCTTCCACAGGTTTATATAAATTTTGGATATTTGCATTTTGATGGAGTTACATGTAGTTAATATAGATTAATTAGTAAAAAAGTTATTATTTGCTACATGAAATATTGCATCCAAATGTTAATGTAATAGATTAAATCTAATGCTATAAACTAACATGCCTCATGATTTAATATATTTTTTGAGGTAAGTTGATTTTGTAATTTTGTCACACATAAATATTGAAATAGGTTATTAGGTGGTTCCTTTTGCTACTTCTAGTTAATAACGAATAGTTTCTTGCTTATGTGGTTAACTGGTTTATCACTGTATTATTAAACTACTCCCCCGTCTCAAAATTATAGTCCATATTTCCTTTTCGGGATATCTCAAAATAATTGTCAACTTTCCCTTTTAAGTAAAAACTAAAGAATATAACAAGGGTATAATGAGGGAATATTCTATTTAAGTGGTTGAAAATTAAAATGACCCTATTTTTATTAAATTTTGTGATTTAAAAGTACGATTACTGAACTAGTTTATTTATATAAGAGAAAACGCAGTCTGACGTGCCAGATCCATTCAAGTGGCGCAGTAAATTCATTGATGTACTAAAATCCTTGTAGAATTTATTGGTAGAGGGTATGAGTAACATTGTCAATTGCATGTGTGGCAGTTTTGGTAGTGCGAACTCATGAATGTGTGAAAGATGGGATTAAAATGTTGTATGAGAAGAATGTGAGTGGAGCTCTTATTGTTGATACTTCAGAGCCAGACCCAACCACCAATTTCAACACATCGTTTTCCCATCCATATGTTGGATTCTTAAGCTTTTCTAATATGTTTCTTTGGTTTCTCGAGGTAATTGCTCTTTTTGAATACTTGTGTTCTTTAAATCCGTTAAAAGGAATGTGCAAGATTCTGCAGGTTAAATGCATCCATTTTAACGTTAATATGGCCCATTGGTAGTAACTATTTTGATAATTGAATTAGTGATCACTTTGGTTTTGGTCCAAATCTGTACCATTTTATTTTATGATAGGTATATACGCCATAGGTTGTACTTTTTTACACCAAATTAGTATGATATAATACACATGACAGTGGAGTAAGTTAAACTGTTCAAATACCATTTGCTGAATGAAGTTGCTGATTTTGTAAGATTTGATACATGGTTATGGATTTTGTCCGAAATTTGTTGATTTCTCATTTCTCAAACATTGAAATCCTAGGAATACAAAGAGCATCAATGTGGAGCTAAGGAGGATCAGGCTACAGCTTCCAAGAAGAATAAGCGACAAGGATTAATGTCTCTGCTCGATAAAGTACCAGTTGTTTCCGAGGCTAAGGTGTTCTCATTAAACTGTATTAACATTAGGCCGTTAGCGCAGCCACTTTAGGCATGACTCAAACATTTTCCTAAAAAATCCGTTTTGCTATATACTCCGATCTTGACTTTACATTCATGAGGATAAAGGTTGTAAGAGCCAGTTTTACATTTTCTGAATATTGTTGATGTGATCCAGATAGGTGAACTAGCAGCATCTTTTTTATGGAATCCCGTCTTCCCTGTAAAACTAGACCAGACACTTTTCCATGTTCTATTGTTGCTATCTAAGCACCGGCTGAGCGTCGTCCCTGTCACCCAACATTCTGGTTCAAAGGTTGTAGGCTATGTCACTGAGGTAATTCAGCGCTTCTATAGCTATTTTCTTGTGCATTACATGGTTCGAACTGGTATGTGTTCAATGTTCCGTAGAGGTAGAGATTTTGACCAATTTATATAAAATGTCTATGGGTGGCTTATATCATATCTCTAATGGGTCAAATCCGTTTAAAAAAGGATGAAGAGTGTCTTGATGCATAAAACCACTAAAAACTTTTTATTATTTTGTTATTTAACATTTTTTTTTGAAAACGGGTAAATGGACGAGGTTTTCCCTATTTAGGTTACCCGGGGAGGGCGAACCTTTTTTGACTCAGATGTACGCGGCCTCCCCAGCTTAATCCTAGGAGCGTTTTCTACCCTTTCTCTGGCCACCTCCAAATGTTAAATTTTATCTTAATTACTTAACGAGGTTTGAACCTTTGACCTCTTGTTTCCGAAAAAAAAAGAAAAGCAAATGAATTATTTAGTTAAAGCTATTTTCGTTGGAGAAGGCGTGTCACGTCATCCCGCCCGAATCCAAATCTAATTGTTTTGGCCCATTACCATATACATCTGTCCCACCCAATTTTCCACCTCGAGCGTGCGCCATACAATTTCTTTCGTCGCAAGGACCAGCCCTAAGTGTGATGTTTGTTTTGGTAGCATTCAGTTAACCATACACTCCTTCAGTCGAGTGGACTAGAGTGGTTCGACAGCATTGCAGATAAACCATTGTTAAATTTCAGGTAATTTCTTCTACCTTTAATTACCAAAAAGACAAATGTGACATGGGCATCTGTTAAATTTAATCTGAATTAGTAGTTTAGCCAATTTGACAAATGTATTCATCATTGGATTCCAATCAACAGTGGAACATTTCGAACAATACATATAAACATTTCATCATGATGTGTAATGTTTTTAATGTATTTGTAAAGAACTATCTATCAAATCGGTTAACTATACTAGTACATTTGTTTATTTTATTACCTGTATTTTGTTGATGGCATTGTGCTCATTTTCAAGCTACTTATGCAGGTTCGAGCATAGTGACCAAGTTATTTTAATTTACAATGATCAAATCATTGCAGAGGCATTTCATATTTTATGGAAGAATAAAGTTTGTGCTATTGCAGTTGTGCAACGACAAACACAAAAGCTCATTGGTTGTGTGAGGTTTAGCGACGTTCATCGTCTTTTGAACGATGATCACATCTTTGCTACTATAGAGTATGTGATCTTTATTAACATGTTACATGCCACAAGCGTTAAATTACCTGCGAACACATTATTTTTATTCCGTTATAGTTTCTCTAAGTAATTGATGTTATTTAAGCTACAAAAAAAGATCATAATTATTATATTCTTTGGATAAAACGGTTCAGGAGATTCTAATTACTAAAAAATTTGCTTCTGCTTTTTCAGGGATATGAGTGTGGAGCAATTCATACACGCAGACACACATCAAGACGACCATGACATCAACCATGACCTTGGTGCACTTATATCTGCAGGAACGCTTGCACTCCACAACAAATTTGAACCGAGAATGGACTCTCCTGTCACGAACACACAAACCGACACCTTGAAGCAAGTCATGAAAAATATAGCAGAAAAGAGAAGCAACTTTAGTTTTCTTGTAGATGAATGTGATAGAGTAAGAGGAATGGTCACTTTGAGGGACATTCTAATGGAGTTCTCTCCTCCTTGTATGGACTCAAGGATTGATGGAGGTGGTTTCTTTGACATGGCTTTGAAGCAATCCGGGTGCACTATCAGAGATGGATCCATGGTTCATCTTAAATGAGCTGACCGAGTTTTATATCGTTTAGGATTGTAAGCACTTTGAGCATGATCATGCAATAGTAAGCAAGTAGTTTGTTTGTATGATGTTTATAAGAAGGCATCACAAAAAGTCGGACATCAGGATTAAAAAAAAAGAAAAAAAAAGCAACAGCTTATCAATTCTCTAATCACTAGCTAACATATATCGAGGGTCTGAACTGTACTATTCAATTTCTCACCAACTATGTTTTGATTATTCATTTACTACAACATAAGGGTTAGTGGATATTTTTGTATTGGGCTCAAACATGTGTTCTAGTATATTCTATGTATTTGTATTTGAGAAAAGTTCAATACGAAACAACATTTATCTAAAGAACAAATAACAAGATCTTAACCATCCATCTTTCTTCCATCCAACGGTTTAGATTAAATAACAAATATATTGAGGGGACATTTCAGTCATCCCATACTTTCTACCTAACCACCTAAACACACATATACACACACTCACTAACGTCTCTCTCATCTCTCTCTCATATCCCATACCTTTATTATCTCAGATCCCATACCTTTATTAACCGAATTTTAAGGTGAGGGTTAGAGGTGGTGGTGGTGAGGTGGAGGGGGTTGTGACGACGTGGCGTTGCAGAAGAGTTTAAGAGATGGGCCGGAAGTGAAGTGGGTGCGGAGGGATAAGGAGAGGTTGTTGGAAGGGTGGTGGTGGTTGTGGGTGGTGGTGAAGGCGGAGAGGAAAGAGAGGCCGAAGACTGCGATTGGGATTTTGGCTGAGAAATGGGTTGGGTTTGGATTCTTGTTTTGGGATTTGGAATGCATCAGGTATAGTTACGAGCTGCTTGGATTTGATTAATCTGCTGTATTAATTAGACAAGAATTATAATCACTCCTCATGCCATGTAAACTAGAATCAAGAAATGAAAATGTTAACTGCCAAGTCATTCACGTATTTCCAGTTTGTTTTGCATCTTACGATTTTTCTTTCTTTCAGTTCTTTTCACCTCTTTCAAAAGTCAAGGAGGAACAAGTTTACAAGTTTATAACTAGTTGGAGTTGGAGCCAATT
The DNA here is from genome assembly GCA_019973895.1 of Chrysanthemum seticuspe. Lineage (NCBI taxonomy): Eukaryota > Viridiplantae > Streptophyta > Magnoliopsida > Asterales > Asteraceae > Chrysanthemum > Chrysanthemum seticuspe. The sequence goes on along the minus strand of BPTQ01000005.1, from coordinate 247,678,841 downwards.
CAGAACAACGAGAGGTACAAGTACCACAATCTGATCTCACCTTCATACGAACTAGTTATAAACTTGTAATTTTGATGTATTATATACGCGTACACGAGGTGTTCGACGAAATGTGCGAATGAGTTTTTTGCTTTTTTTTTGTTTAAAACGTTGTGAATTGTTCTATGTTTAGAGTGTAATCCAAGTGTTCGTTGAAATGTTTGAGTAAGTTATGTATTTTGAAAAAGTATAATCTTGACCTTAAAAAGATTTTTTTCTTACTGACAAGTATAATCTTAATATGGGTAAATTAGTAAACTAAAGGGAACTTGCAACTTTTATGACCAACAAGATACTTAAAACTCATGGTAAAAAATAAAGATTAATGTCATGATGAATGCATGAAAAAAGCAAATATTCTGAAAGTCATCAACCAAACTGGATGTATTCATTTCAAACATGGCTTCCTATAAAAGTCCACCTGTAATCTCATCGGATTATACAGAATCCCATGGGATTTTTACAAAATCCCATGGGATTTATACAAATCACAAATGAATTTTTTACGAATCCCGTGGGATTTTTTTACGAATCCAGTGGGATTTTTCTGGACGGAAACTTTGAAAAAAAAAAGTTCGTCTTTTTACGAATCCCGTGGGATTTTTTTACGAATCCCGTGGGATTTTTTCACGAATCCCGTGGGATTTTTTCACGAATCCCGTGGGATTTTTTTACGAATCCCGTGGGATTTTTCTGGATGAAAATTTTGAAAAACAAAGTTCGTCTTTTTACGAATCCCGTGAGATTTTTTTACGAATCTCGTGGGATTTTTTTACGAATCTCGTGGGATTTTTTTACGAATCCCGTGGGATTTTCTGGACGGAAACTTTGAAAAAAAAAAAGTTCGTCTTTTTACGAATCCCGTGGGATTTTTCTAGACGGAAATTTTGAAAAAAAAAATTGTCGAAAGTATATAAAAGTGCATATCAATAGAAAGATGATTTTTTTCCCGTCGCGATGGTGTATTTTTTGTAGCTTGAAGATTTACCGTTTGAAAGATATGTTATTTTTTTAAAAAGGGTGGAAAGTGGGTTTTTATAGAATTACATTTCTACCCTTCATTTGTTAATTTTTACTTTGATCTCATCCATTTGATGAAAAGAAGATGAATGGTTGAGATCTTATGATTTGTTCTTTAGATTAGATGTGTTTTGTATGGATCTCATCTCATTTGTATTTATGTATCCAATTCTGATGAATGAGATATACGACTCTTTACAAACTTACATGGTATCAGCGTTACGATCCCTAAACTCTAAATACATAATTTTTATTTATTTTTTTTATTTTTATTATTATTATTATTATTATTATTATTTTAATTCGTGACTTGTTCTCAGGTTAACAGGTCGACATTGTTATCGGTGATTTGTGCTTCGGTTCACAAATCCTCACGGTTTCTTGTTGATGCGTGCTTTGGTTCACGATTTGTTACTTTCAAACCTTGTCACAGTTACATTACCGTCCCTATATTCACCTACATCACTGTTTTCATTACTTTACAACCCTAAACAGATCCGTTAACTTGTCTTACCATGACTGGAACCAAAAACCCTCCCGTTATCCTCCTTTGGGACAAGCTATCCACTGTTACTCATCATGATCTCCTCACGCGTGTTCCTATCAAACTTGACATTGACAACTAGAACTATGCTTCGTGGGTATACTTTTTCAAGAATCTTTGCAAAGGATATGAAGTTTTACCGTACATCCTTAGGAAATCTGATGCCGTCACTTCTAGCACTACCATCCCTCCCACTGCGGAGGAGCTAAAAATTGACACCATCATCATCTCGTGGATCCTTATGACTCTCTCGGACACCTTACAAGCACGATTGGTTGTGGAAGATCCCCAAACCGCAGGAGGCATGAGATATTATTGTCGATATTTTTAATGACAACAAACGATCTCGGACCATCGCTTTGAAGGCGGAGTTGAGATCATTGAAGCTTGGTGATTTAAGCATTGATGCATATTTTCGAAAGATCGAATCGATAGCTACGGTTCTGACAAGCCTTGGATCCCCCGTTAATAGTGATGTGGTCACTTTTGCTCTTGAAGTCTTGCCCGACAAATATGAACATGTATGCACTATTATTACACATCGGGATCCCTTTCCGGATCTTAAACAACACGTTCACCGAAGAGATGCAGTTGAAGTTGTTTAAATGGTACCAAAACACACGAATACTAATCACCCAACCAACCACCCCTTGGTGATACTTTTATTATAACAATAAACACTGAAGATAAGTCCCCAAACGGATGCTTATCAAGTACAATACAATCACAAATCTGTTATCCCTCTACAAAGGTGTAACAGTGATACAACACTCACTCTCTAAACCAATAAACCAGAAACAATGCAAGATCAAGATGATCTCAACTTAACAACCCATAAACCAGAAACCAAGAAACTATATCAACTTTTGTAGGTGAGAAACTTGAGAGATAAAAACGATATTAAACCCTAGCTGGAAACTTCACTTTATATAGCCAGGATATTTACCTTTAACACCCTGCACAATAAGAACCTTACAAACACCAACCAAACATTAGAAGTTAGAAAATATAACTAATAATATTTACCAAACAAACCCTGAAGCTTCATAAGTTTGATAAAACTAGATTATATTTTCCAACATCCCCCCTCAAACTGATGAAGCAAACAAATTTACCATTCCAAGTTTCTTAACCATAACTGCATGTTGAGCAGTTCCAAGTGCTTTGGTTAGAACATCAGCAGTTTGATTTTTAGAATCAACCTTCACAGTTTGAATCAACCCTGATGCAACCTTTTCTCTTATAAGATGCACATCAATATCAAAATGTTTGGTCTTTTCATGCATAACAGGATTTGCAGCAATCTGCATAGCTGCTTTGTTATCACAACATAACATAACAGGCAATAAATTCTCAGACACTTCAAGATCTTTTAAGATCTTAAGTATCCACATGATCTCACAAGTAACAGATGCCATAGACCTATATTCAGCTTCAGCTGAAGATCTTGACAAAGTATTTTGCTTTTTACTTTTCCATGAAACAATATTACCATTGACAAAAACACAATATCCAGAAACAGATTTTCTAGTAACTGGACATTTAGCCCAATCAGCATCAGAAAAAGCCACAATACTGAACTTCTCACTCTTTTTAAAGCTTATACCATTTCCTGGAGCAAGCTTAAGATACCTTAACACTCTTAACCCAATATTGAAATGAGACTGTAATGGAGCATGCATATACTGACTTAAACAATGAACTGTATAAGCAATATCAGGTCTAGTCATAGTAAGATATATAAGCTTTCCCACAAGCTTCTGATAACTGGTAATATTTTTAAGCAACTTATCATTTTCAGACTCCTTAGAATTCAACACAGCATTTTCAGGTAAAGGAGTCATAACAGGTCTACAAGCCAGTAACCCATACTCATGTAAAAGTTCCAAACAATACTTTCTTTGATTTAAGCATAAACCAGCTTTAGTTTTTATAACTTCAATACCCAAGAAATACTTCAACTCGCCAAGATCTTTAATCTTGAATTTATTATTCAAAAACTTTTTAAATCTTTCAATTTCAACTTCACTATTTCCACAAATGACCATATCATCAACATATACAAGAAGAAACATTACTGTATCTCCTTTTCTTTTTATGAACAAAGAATGGTCATTTTTAGATTGTTCAAAACCATCTTCAAACAATGCTTCTGACAGTTTATGATTCCACTGTCTAGGAGCTTGTTTCAAGCCATATAAAGATTTTTTCAATTTGCACACTTTAGTACTCCCCTCTTTACAGTAACCTGGAGGAGGAAGCATGTAAACATCCTCATTCAGATCACCATAAAGAAAAGCATTATTAACATCTAACTGAAACAATTTCCAATCATACTGAACAGCAAGACTAATAAGACATCTAACAGTACTCATTTTTACTACAGGACTGAAAGTTTCATCATAATCAAGGCCTTCCTTTTGAGTACAACCTTTAGCCACTAATCTAGCTTTATATCTATCAATTTCACCATTAGCTTTATACTTTATCTTAAAAATCCATTTAGAAGCAATAGGATTTCTACCATAAGGAAGATCAACTTCAGACCAAGTATCATTCTCATATAAAGCATGCATTTCATCATTCATAGCACATCTCCAATTAACATTTTTAGAAGCCTCATAATAAGAAGTAGGCTCACTAGACTTATTCAGATTAGACACAAAACAGTAGTTATCAGAACTAAGCAAACAATGATTGGCATATTTGCCAATACCATATCTGACTTTGTTATCAAGAATATAATCATTCAACTTAGCAGGTAATTTAGAAGCTCTAGAAGACCTTCTACTAGTACCTTCCTCTGTTTGATTTTGAAAAACATTTTGGGACCTAGACTCATCTGGATTCTGAAAACTGTTTCCCTCAGACTCATAATTTTCATCTAAAGGAGTTGCAGTCACTTCTAGATCTGGTTGCTGTGAACTAACAGAACTTGGTATCTGTTCTGGACTCTTATCCTGTTCTCTGCTCACAACCATATCAGGTCTAGAAGAACTACCTTCTCTACCAACAGATGCATATTCTCTATTCACATTTTCTAAATTTGCATCATTGGGAATGGGACAAGGAGTTTTGGTTTTTGACTCAGACTCATTAATATCAAAAAAGTTTAAGTGTGTAATCTCAGAAACAGGCTCTGAACTTACACTCTGACTCATTCTCAAAGGAAAAATGGTTTCATAAAACTTTACATCCCTTGGATAAAGAATTGACCTGTTTTCTAAGCTCAAAAGTTTGTAAGCTTTTTTACCACTTGCATAACCAATCAGAATACATTTTTCAGATTTTTCATTAAACTTGTCAGATTCTTTTAAAATAGATGCAAAACACAGACACCCAAAACTCCTAAGATGAGACAGACTAGGTTCCCTACCATAGACAAGAGAGAAAGGAGATTTCCCATTTAACACAGAGGAAGGCAACCTTTTAATCAAATAGGTAGCAGTTAAAACACATTCAGACCAAAACACAAGAGGAATTCCCCCCTGAAACATAAGACTTCTAACAACATTTAATAGATGTCTATGTTTCCTTTCAGCAATACCATTCTGTTGTGGTGTATAAGCACAACTAGTTTGATGAAGAATACCTTTATTATTAAAAAACTCATTCATTTTGTTATTAACAAACTCAGTACCATTATCAGACCTAACAACCTTAATTCTTTTTTCAAACTGAGTAAAAACCATATTATAGAAAGAAACAAACATGTCAAACACTTCATCTTTTCTATTTAGCATATACACCCAAACAGATCTAGTAAAGTCATCCACAACAGTCAAAAAATACTTATACCCATCCCTACTAACCACTTTGTAAGGACCCCAAACATCCAAATGAATGAGTTCCCCAAAAACAACAGATTTATGTTCACTTATAGGAAAAGGATCTCTTGTTTGTTTTGCCTTATGGCAAACCTCACAAGGACCATTATGATCAATATTAGACAATTTCAAAGATTCTTTAAGCAATTTCAAAACCTGGTTAGCAGGATGACCCAACCTATTATGCCAAACTTCTTTAGTAACAAAACAACACAAAAACTCACTATTAACAACATGAGAAGAAACATCAGCAGGCTTATCAAACAAATATAAACCACCATATTCACTACCAGTCCCCAGCACATTCTGCTGATTCAAATCCTGAATATAACACTTAGTTTCATCAAAACCAACTATAAGTTTACTATCTTTAATAAGCTTATTAACAGACATCAAACTAACACAATACTCAGGCACAACCAAAACATCAAACAAAACAACACTGTTATTCAATTTCAGATTCCCAACATGAGTAACTTTAGCTAAGGTGCCATTTGGGTGACCAACAGTAATTTTTAAATCAGAAATATCAATCACATTAAACATATTTTTAGCAGAATTAGTTAAGTGTTGATTTGCTCCAGAATCAATGATCCAACCCAGATGATAACTGACACCATTAACTTTTAAGTTGGCACAAAAAAAATTTGTAGAAATGATCATTAAAAAACACATTTCCATTGAAAAAGGAACATGAGGCACTACCTGCCATGTTGGACTGAGCAGAAATTCCAGATTTTTCATTTATAAGACTCATAAGCTTCATAACCTGTTCATTACTTAAAGACAAATTTCCAACAGCAGACTTAGCCATATTATTCACATTAGAAGTTCCTTTAAGATCATTGGTTTTATTAAAACTGTTTGCAGGCTTAAGATTAGGATTCTTTTTAAAACCAGGAGGATACCCAATGATCTCAAAACACCTCTCAACAGTATGCCCTTTTAAACCACAATGAGTGCACAACAAATTATCATAATTTCCTCTGTTATATTACTACTGTTATTATTACCACTGTTTCTTTTCCAATTAGTATTTTTATTATCAAAAGTTCTAGAAACAAAAGCAGAAACCTGAGCCTTCTCAGATTTCACAGTAGTAGTAGGAATCCCTCTATGAGACTCCTCCCTAGAAATAATAACAAAGGCATCCTTAACCTCAGGTAAGATTTCTCTAGTTAAAAGACTACTTCTTATAGGCTGATAAACATCATCAAGACCCATAAGAAACTGCATTAACTTCAACAACTTGCTATGATTAGTTAATTCTTGTCTAGCCTCACAAGTACAATCAGGTAACTTAGTCAGAATATCAAATTCTCTCCATAGAGAATTTAGCTTATGATAATACTCAGATACAGGCAAACCACCCTGCTTAAAGCTATTAATCTTTTGAAGCAAGTTAAACACAACAGACCCATCAATCCTATCATAAGTGTCTTTTAAATCTTTCCAAACAACAGAAGCATTATCAGAAAAAACATGACCAAGATAAACATCTTGAGATAAAGATGTTAACAACCAATTTAACACAACAGCATTACATCTATCCCATTGGGCTTCCAATAGGGGACTAGCAGCATAAGCAACCCTAGTGCATGAACCATCCAAAAAACCCATTTTATTTTTAATCTGAATAGCCAATTTTATAGAACTATCCCATATTCGATAATTTTCAACACCAGTTAGTTTAAGAGTAACAATAGATGCACAATGTCATTAGGATGGAGATGCAGAGGGTTGCTCTGATCTAAACTACTGATCATAATAGCCATAATAGCAATACAAAGAAATAACAAGAAACCAAACAAGAAACAATCAAAAACACTAAAACAGACTAAACAAACCAAACAAACTCAACTTCCAAGACTGCCCAAATCCTATCCACCAGCGACTTAGACACAACAAAGAACAAAACTAAAAAAACTAAAACTATGAACTCACACCCAAGACGAACTTGGATAAAGCCCAGAGGACTGAGGTTGGCCAGAGCAGGTATTCGTACCACTCACGGTGGCAGATCAAGAAGTTAACCAACCTGTTTGCACCCCCTAGACTCTAAACCAGTTAATCTTAAGAGAAGAAGGTTCATTTACATAGCTAATAAGAATACGCAGCGGAATTAACCAAGAACTAGGCCAAGAACACCCCAGATCACATAATCTCCAAGAATCCCCAAATCAGAAATTTAGGGTTTCAAGAACATCAACCAAGAATCACCAATTAGCACAAGAATAACCCTTCAATCAACTTTAATTTCTCAGAAACAAACCAGAATCAAAAACCCCCAAATTCTAGGGTTTCAAGAAAAAAACCCTAAAATTCAATCAATCCAAGAATCACCAATTGAGTCGTCAAGAACCACAAGAAACCAATCAAATCAACAGATTAGAACCTAGGGCTCTGATACCATGTTTAAATGGTACCAAAACACACGAATACTAATCACCCAACCAACCACCCCTTGGTGATACTTTTATTATAACAATAAACACTGAAGATAAGTCCCCAAACGGATGCTTATCAAGTACAATACAATCACAAATCTGTTATCCCTCTACAAAGGTGTAACATTGATACAACACTCACTCTCTAAACCAATAAACCAGAAACAATGCAAGATCAAGATGATCTCAACTTAACAACCCAGAAACCAGAAACCAAGAAACTATATCAACTTTTGTAGGTGAGAAACTTGAGAGATAAAAACGATATTAAACCCTAGCTGGAAACTTCACTTTATATAGCCAGGATATTTACCTTTAACACCCTGCACAATAAGAACCTTACAAACACCAACCAAACATTAGAAGTTAGAAAATATAACTAATAATATTTACCAAACAAACCTTGAAGCTTCATAAGTTTGATAAAACTAGATTATGTTTTCCAACAGAAGTCCACTTAGAAGCTCTATCCGTGGATTCTTCGTCGTCATCTCCTATGGTTCTCTTGGCCGAGACAGGTAATCCTCGGTCAGTTATGGTTACTCAGGCCAACTATTTTTCCTTACCAGTCAGTACACGTGGTACCAGCGCCTTGGACATCCAAGAAGTGAAGTGTTGCGTTGTCTTCTTCCTAGTAATTCCATTTCGTATAATAAAGAGAAATCTCCCGTTCTTTGTCATGCTTGTCAGCTTGACAAACACGTGAGACTTCCATTTGTTAGTTCTAGTAATTTGGTTACATCTTTTATTGATATTGTTCACTCGGATCTTGGGATTCCCCAATTTCAAGTATTTCTGGTTTTAAATACTATGTATTGTTTCTGGATCATTATTCACTATATGTTTGGGTTTATCCGTTAATTAACAAATCTAATGTTTTTTCTAAATTTGTGTTGTTTCGTAACTTTGTTCACACTCAATTTAAGTGTGAAATAAATTATTTCTAGTGTGATCATGGGGTGAATTTGATAACCGTGCCTTTCACAAATTATTTGATTCAAACGGTATTCAGTTCCGTTTTTCCTGTCCCAAAATCTAAAACAAAATGGTAAGTCTGAAAGAATGATACGCACCATTAATAACCTTAGAGGCATCGATCTCCATTCAATTCGTTTCCCGATGTGTGATGATGATCTAGAAACGGAAGAACACAGTCTTGTAAAATGCGTTGTTGCAAAAAACACATGGGTCGAGATCCTCAAATGGTGAAATATTCATCATATACGTATCGACAACCTCAATGAAGTGTTCACCATAACAAGTCATGCAAATCTTCCATCCAACCTAACCATCGTGTTTGATGCCGTTATCCAATCCACTTTATGGATCATTTGGCGATTCCGTAATGAATACACATTCGCGGTCAAACGGCCATCGAAGAGCCTAATTCTCAATTATGTAAAACAATTGTCTTTCAATTGAAGATCAAATAGGTTTAAAAAAGCTAATATCGATTGGATAGAGTGGCTGTGTAATCTTTGTAACGCTCTATCCATTTCCTTGTAATTGTCTAGCTCCTAGCTAGTCTTCTAATTCAATTGTTGTTCAAAAAAAAAAAAAGAAAAAGGTTCTCATCTACTTTAGATAAAGTGGTGCTTGGTAGGATTTGGGGTTGCATATACCGTGCTCCATATTTGGGTTAAAATTAAACCAGCACTATAAAATTTCTCTAGTCCAATTTTGATTTTTGGGTCGTTGATGCACAGTTGGATACAAACCGGTTTAGAGTTTCTGTTTTAAGGGGCACTGAAACCGGTTTGAGTCATTTATAAATGGCATGTAGTCTAAAACTTAACGTTACATGAAGATCCATCATTTCTTTATAAAACAATTTTATTACGAATTTATTATTTCCTATAACTGGTTTACGGATCAGAAATGGGGCATATAGCAAAGAAATCCATCTTTTTAATATGACTCATTTACAAAAATCAACACAACAACTACATAAAGTCCGTTATCGTTATAATAAAGATTTATAAATATCAAAAAGTTTTCAAAAAATTTGCATGAATACACATTACCTGGTACTTGGTAGGCTTCTCCAAAAGCAAATTAAACGAACCAATATAATACTAGGTAACCCATTAGAAAATACTCCTCCCTAGTGAACTTATCAGAAAACCTTTACTTTTTCACATATTCATCTTTTAATCACAATAAATCACTCATCTTTATTTCTTTCATTCTTCGTTCTTTGCTAAAATAGGTTAAAGTTGTATTGCATTTGCATGTAGTTTTAGAGAGCAAAAAAAATCTTGTGGAGAACATTGTGGTTTTGAAAATTTGTTTCCCGAGTCATTAGGTGCTGAAGGAGCCAATGATTATATGGCGTGACAAATTTGTTATGAAATTCCAAATGTTCAAATAAGCCTTTTTTAGATTTCTGATGAAAATACCAAAAAGATTTCATCAAGAGTTTTCTGTATGAGATTAATGCTAGAAAAAGACCTTAATGGTGGTGCTAAAGTGTCTCGGAGTCTGAGGTATTACTCTACATTCTTTGTTTAACAAATTATTTTTTCGTGATTTAAACTCAAAAAGAAGTTGGATATTATAACATGAGAATATATAAGATGAGTTCTGTTCTGATGCATAATATCATTTAACGAAAATGATGTTAAAAATCAACAAAAAGTTTATGTATGGTTTGAAAAAAGTTGTAAACCAAGATCTATTTTGTTTCGGATGATAACTCCCTTATATATAGATGCATGTTTTGAAAGAAGAGCTGAAGAGTAAATGACTAAATGTTTGTCTTAAATGGAAGCAACAAAGCAACGGTGTTGTCACTAACTTTGATCAGTTTACATCTAGTTTTAGTGCTTTACAAATTTAGAAGTATTTTTCTGGTGTTCATCTTGTGAATTTTGACCCATCGGATTGGATGAACTCCTTTTATTAATTATGTATGTTTCTCGAAATTTGTTCATGCAATTAGTAGTTTTGTTACTCCGTGTTATCTTGTTAATTGTTCTTGTATTATGTTTTGCCAATCTTAAGTATATTGATATGATAATGACAAAATTTAAAAATATATTCAAGGCCATTTTTGCACCTTTAACAATCTATAACTAGTACAATACCCGTGCGTTGCCTGGGTATAACGATTCAATAATTTACATAAAAAATATTTAGAAGTTGCGAGTATATTTTACAAAAAATATACTTAAAAAACACAAACATGAACACAACTGGAAATGTAGTATCTGAAAATACAAAATCATTCTTATTTAATGATGAAGTATTAGATCTTAAACATACCAACGTACTAAAAACAAAAGTTTGAAACACGACACCAATTAATCTATCTTCTTTCTAAATAGTTGGACTTTAAAATAAAGGTGCATAATTTGTCCATGTTTCTGAATATTTGACAATTTGCTCTTCTGGTTTTTGCATATCAATCAGATCCAACTGCTAAACTAAAAATATAAATGGCCATATAGCTTCAACTTAAACTTAAGCTTAAACGAATGATATGTCACTCGAATCGCATTCATTGAGTTGAGCATTACCAAAATCAAATGATTTAATACATCAGCCGAATTTGCAGATTTGTTATTGTGACTTGAGTGAAAATGTCACATTACGTTACAAATTTTAGCTTATCTATGATTATAAGCATAAAGTTGCACTTCAGCTCAAAACCATTAATTGGTGGTTAGTTGAGAATGTAATTTTCCCTTGAGTTAGATAATCTAAAAAATTTGCTATCCTATTATTGATTCAAAGTCTTAGTTATGTTTTTTTCCTCCACATACACAATCTAAAAACATTTACAGCTTACTTATGAGTTCCTTTAGTATGATTATTGCATACTTGTCATTTACAAATCTTGATCTTTTTTATCAATTCATTGAATTGTATCATATACACAATCCGAAAACATTTACAGCTTACTTCACACATGCTTGACTTTTTAAGTTTCTAACCTTAGTTACTTGTCAGTTACTTTAGTAGGATTGTTGAAAGGATAACATTTATTCACTAAAAAACGAATACCATGAGGAATTTATCCTATAATTGAACCGAATAAGTAGTAAACAAAAGTACGTGAAATGAACGTCGACAAAGACATTAAAACATTGAAAAACAACTAAATATTGATCATCCAAAAATATCATCTTCGTCTTCGTCATCTTCCTCTTCATCGTCTTCGTCAATCAAACGGTAAATTTTATTGCGGCTAAACACGAAAACTTGGTTTCTTTTCTTCCTCTTGGTATTGGACATTGACAAAGCATCATCAAGAGTATCATCATCGCCATTGAAAATGCTCTCATCGTCCGAACTTTCGATTTGAATAACATCGTTCCATTTCCATGTCGCCAAGTTTGCTTCCGTTTTCCTTTTCTTAGATTCATGAATCACCTCATTAACCAACGGTTGGGTATCAAGTTTCGCGTTGTCGTCAAGCTTTTAAAGACGAAAAACAACATTACGCCTTCATACGAATAAATGAATATTAAAAACGAAACCGAAAAAGGGTAGAAAGGAGTGTTACCTCATGATCATGAAAATCGACATTGTTTGATTTGTTAATCTGTATAAATGCAAAAAATCAAATGTTAAAGTTACTACATTGAATTACTAATTGCTCTATAATGGATGAAAAAGAAAGCATTTGATCTTACCTCGATCTTAGTTGAGTGAAAAGGTATTGTTTTTGTTAGGCTAGGAACCATGAATGAAATGAAGAAGAGTAACTGATGTCTATTTATAAGGTTTATTCAAGGTTGGAGTTTAGGCCCCAAAATTTTTGTTTTAAAAGTTAAATTTTCAAAGATAGGATAAAATTTTGTTTGACTCATACTATGGAACCGGCATGTGGGAAAAGAAGTGTTTTGAGTTTACCATTATTCTCTCAAAGTTGTTATTAAAAGATAATTAGTGAATTTAAGTGGTCAAGATTTAATGTGGGATTGATCCAATGGACAAAATGAGTTTAAATAATAGATGCACAGTCGGCAATAAATATATAATATAATAGAAATTGTTGCTTTCATGTTAGAGTCATGAAAGTTGATAAGATAAAAGCAGAAACCATTGAGACACACAGATGAGAATAATGAGACAATATGACTAAAATCTCAGAACATATACAAAATCGAAGTAAATTTGATGCATATATGTAGACCAAATTGGCAAATCCAGACCAAGTTTCAATAAAGCATACAAAAACGATTGATCAAGCATTATTAAGTGAATAAAACATGATACATAAGATGTTACATTGAGAACAGGACTGGAACAAGTCGAGCCACAGGAACACAAACCAAGGGGTTTGCTCTAGGAATCGTGAGCCCGCTTTTCTCTTCCATGTCAACACTTGATAGATTCCCATCTTTCCCCGCCTTCCACTCAAAGCACTGAATCATAGCACCAAGAGTTGTGTGTAAAATATGGTGTGCCAGTGATATACCAGGACACATTCTTCTCCCACTACCAAATGATAACAGGTGAAAATGTTGTCCTCTCACTTCCAACATGTTCTCTTCGAATCTTTCAGGCCTGAATTCATGCGGGTTATCCCAATGGTTTGGGTCTATGTTGATGGCCCACACATTGATAAAAATATTAGTTTTTGCTGGAATATGGTAACCTGCCACTATGCAATCTTGTGGTGATTCTCTTGGAATCACTGGGATAGATGGGTGGAGACGTAATGTTTCATTCACAATTGCTTGGAGGTATGGAAGGTTTGGTATGTCTGATTCTTGTATAATTCTGGTTTCGCCAACAACTTGATGGATTTGTTGTGCTGCTTTTTTCATGATATTTGGATGATTGATAAGTTCTGCCATTGCCCATTCCAAGGTAGTTGCGGTAGTATCTGTTGCTGCAGCAATTAAATTCTGCAATGAAACAAGAAAAAGATATCTAGTGAGAGGGACAAATCCATCTGTAAATAATCATCTGATCAACTGGCCAACGTTGTAGATGAGATTTTTAAATAGATTCAGTTATCTTAGTTTTTGCTGGATAAAGAATAGGTGTAATAAGACCAGTGGCGGAACTTGAACATTATTATTATTTTTTTTTTGGGGGGGGATAGGAGATTTGTTTGTATAATCAACTAAACTACCCCAAAAACCTATAATATTTACACTAGTTGCCGCAACGTTTGGGGGGCCGGAACCCTCCCTTGCCCCTTAAGAGTTCCGCCCTTGAATAAGAGTATATCTAATGTTTTCACCCAGGGGCCCGATCTACAGCCAATTTCACCAAACTCATAGCCTCCATGTCAGCGCCACATTATTATTAAGCAGACCACCAAACCACTATCAAACAACATAGTAGCGACAATCAAACCAAACATATAAAAAGACCTCATTTTATACAAACATGCCCTACAAACACAAAAACCAAACCAGTGCCAAAAACCCACCACCGCGCGTGGTGGCAGGGGTGGGGGTATAAAAAGGGACCGCGCGCGAAGGGTCACCACGACCGGTGGGTTTGGTGACCTTTACGGATGGTCTAAGTTAGTCTTAGATTGGGAAATGTGGCTACATAGTCCAATGGTGATTTTGTGCAATGTTTTTCCTTTCTAGCTTTTTGCTAGTTTGCAGGATTTTGTTTTTAAATGTATAGCCGATTCTAAAAAAGTGGCCAAAATATTCTTTTTAAAAAATGGAAATTTTCATTAAAACTATAGAAAGACATGAATTAGCAATTTTCATTACTAATCCTATGCCCTCACAGAATTGTCTAAAACAAAGTTTCAATGTCAAAAGAATGTTACCATGACGAAGGCTTTGATGTTCTCTCTGGTCAGCTTTATCTCCGAGCTCTCATCTTGTTCGATATCAAGTAAAATGTCGAGCAAGTCCTTCACCACTTGTCGGGTCTTCTTATGCTTTCTTGCCTCGTCATGCTCTTCCAAGATCCTCTCTATAACTAGATCATATCTTAATCGAGTATCCTTCACCCTTCTGCCCAGTCCCTGCACATCTAGAGTCTTAAGCAGCCATACATAGTCCGAAAGGTTAAAGCTACCACTTAACTCAGTTATATCGGCTATTATTTGGCCCACTTCGCCATCCTCGTCCGTACATCTTTTACTCATAACCATTCTTGATATCACATTGTTAGTCAGCTTCATGAACTCCCCACTTAGATCCACGGACTCGTTAATTTTCGCGTTTTCATACAACGAAATAATAAAACGATTAATCTCATGGTGCCTAACTGAGCTGAGCAAGTCAAGTGTTTTGCCATTTAGCAACTGTGATGTAACTATCTTCTTCATGAACTTCCAATAGGGTCCATGAGGAGCGAATACGAAGTCATTTGATCCATAAGTTATGTAATGTTGAGTTGAGCTTAGAGGTCGATTTGAAAAGGCTTCTTCGTTGGTTTTAAGGAATTCTTTTGCTATTTCTGGTGAACAAGCAACAACACAAGGTACAGAGCCCATAAAGACCCGGAAAATAGGACCGTGTCGAAGAGAAAGCTTGCGAAAAACTTGATGAGGGGCCCGATTAAGGAGATAGAGATGCCCGATGATCGGAAGGCCAAATGGGGTTGGTGGATGTCGAGATTTAGCACTACGTGATTTGGAAAACCTTGCCCATATGAAAATGGTGGAGATGATGCATATGAAAAAGAGAAACGAGCAGGCTTGGGAATCAACCATTGTTATTTGAACTTTTGAAATGGTCCAGGTGCTAAACTATCAATGTTGTGCCAATCTTTGGGATATGTAGACTATATATAATACAATAATGGGCACACTAATCAGTGGTTTCACTCGATATTACTACTATAAAATACCAAAATAATTGTCTCGAGCAATAGGGATGATCACGGTACCAGTCCCGTACTGATCTCGTACTGAATTAATGGTATCGATTTTTTTCCGAGCATAAATTAGTGGTACCGGTACCGTAGCGAACTGTATTCGGATACCGGTACCAGTATTGGTACCGGTACTGGTGACGGGAAATCGGGTTTTCCCTGTGTTTTTTCGGGAATTTCCCGATTTGATACCGGTCCGTACCGAATTAGTGATCCCAATTCTTTTCACCTTATTTTATAGTCCCAATACCGTACCATATATTAAAAATCGATACAGTTCTAATACGGTTTCGATACAGTTCCGATTCAGATTCAAAATTCAGGTCAAAATGCTCATCGAGCAAATATCTCCATAACTTTCATATTTGTTTGCGTAGAATTATACTTTACACTTATTTATTGTTCACATGGCACTGATAAAAAATGTTGACCTGCCATTAACTTAGAACCGTTTGATCAAGGTAAAATAATTTAAAATGAACCTGACGCATATCTTTAACAGATTAGCTGAATTTTCGAGATAGTATTATATAATTTAAGCACGTTTTTTTTGTTACAAAGTATTATTATGTTATCCAATTCATAACTGATTGCTCGGTCAAAAAGTATTACAGTATATGTGAAGTTTGTTTTTTATATATGTTATTCAAATACTGATATGTCCATAATCAGGGGCGGCTCAATTCTTATAAAATCTAAAGCAAAGTTAAAAACAAGGCTTTTTGATTATTTGCTATAATTTTAGTAAAATTGTCTATATCACATTTATTTAGAAAAATCAAAAATGCTTAGTAGATTATAAAAGCAGGTTGATGATTGAAAGACAAAATGACAAATAGAAAAACCAAATGTCGTTGTTTCGGTGATCCAGAAGCAGGGCTAAGACAACATAATTTAACCAACACAAGTGCGCTTTATGTGTTTCTTTCATGAACATTTAATCAAACAAACCCTATATGAACACTTAAAAGTTAAAACAATTAAGGGAAAGAAATTTTGGGTGTTCATTTTTCAAGAAAAAAGTTTCTTCATATTCATTTATTAGATATAAGATCATTTGAGGATAAAAGTTTGTCTACATATCAAAGGATCAATTCCTACCTTTCATTCATTTTGATCTAATGGCTTAGATTAAAATTAATATTTTCACTGCAAGGGTATTTTTTGGCCACTATAAAACGCATTTTTACATCTGTTTCAATTAAACGCTCTTTTTATTTCACACACACAAAGTGTGTGTTTCCCTCTTTTCTCTCGTTTATCCATCTTCTTCATCACATAGCCCTAATTCTGTTTCAATTAAACTCTTTTTTTATGGATTCAATTCCAAGTTCTTCAGTTTCTTCTGATCGTTCTTCTTCTTCTCAAGAGATCGGTACTACTGAGCTTTTTTCTTCTTCTCAAAAGGTCGTTGTTTCTGATCTTCCTTCTACAACTGAAGATATTGCTCTTAGTGATGATGTTTCTGCTAAGTATACTGAGGAGATTGTAGCTTATGAACATGGTGATGAATCTGCAGCTATTAAGAGTAAGATGTTTTTAAATTTTGTTATTCATTGTGTTTTCTGTTTGAATAATTATGTTATTAGGCAGTTTAAGCTCTGAATAAGCAGTTTTAAGCTATGAATAAGCTATTAGTTAGGTTTAGATTGAATTAAGCAGTTTTAAGTTCTGACTAAGATGTTAGTTAGTTTTTGATGAATTAAGCATTTTAAGCTCTGAATAAGCTATTAGTTTAGGTTTTGATTGAATTAAGTAGTTTTAATTGTGATTAAGCAGTTTTAAGCTTTGAATAAGCTATTAGTTATGTTTTGATTGAATTAAGCAGTTTTTGGTAGAAGTTGAGAGTATTAAGCACTTTATTTTGACAATATTATGTATCACATTTGATATAATATGTGATATCACATATGATATATCACATGTGATATCATATGTGATTTCACATTTGTATCACATGTGATATATATCTGTTACATAAAACACATGTGTTATATCATATGTGATCATAAGAACATGTGTTTGTTATTTCATTTTTAGTTAATCACTGTTTTATTTGTGCTTTTGTTTTTTCAGAACTGGATGCTTTGAAAACTCCTGAATCATTTGCTACTCACTCTAATTTTGATACTCCTGGTGGAACGGTTTATTATATTCCTAAAGTTCTTGTGGACGTTTTACTAGTTAGTGGCAATGTTTATAATTCTGTTGATGAGTGCATTAGTGCATATATGAAATATGCTTCAAAAGCAGGGTTTGTGGTTAGGAAATCATGTCAGCAAAGGTTGAGAAACGATATTGTTAAACAAAAGTATCTAGTGTGTAATAGGGAAGGTTGTCCTAAGGGAATTCATGTAGACACACTAGATTTAGAGAATAGCGACAAGCAGAAGAGAAGTTCGAACCTGCATATCACAGGTTGCAAAGCACGTGTTATGTTTGAGTTTATTCATGGTTCTACAAAGTACAAGTTGATTGTTTTTTTATAGTATACATAACCATGAGCTTGAACGTAAAGAATATAAGCATTTGTCAAAGACCGAAAGGCAGTTAACATATGTTGAGTAGTTGTTTATTGTTAAAGCTGCTAGCATAAATATAGGTGCAACAAGAGCTCATCACTTGTTGACCGGTCTGAAGGGATCTTATTTGCTTGTTCACGGTACAACTGTTGACTTTAAGAACTTTTTTAGGAGTGTGAATTGTTATATAGGCGATAGTGATGCACAGATGCTTATAGCTAAGATGGAAAATAGAAAGAAGCATGTTCCAGAATTTTCATTTGATTATTTAGTTGAAAATGCTGAGCTTGCTGCAATTTTGTAGGCTGATGAAGTTTCCAAGTACGATTACAAAGAGTTTTCTGATGTTGTCTCTTTTGATGCTACGTACAAGACAAATAAGTAAGTATTTCAATGATATATATATCATATTTTATTGTCTTACTTGTATTTTGTCTTCGTGTTTGTTTTTTTTAACTATTTTTGTTTTTGTTTCAGGTACAATGATGTTTGTTCCTTTTACAACAATTGATAATCAACGGAAGTGTGTTACCGTTGCTGCAGGCTTGCTGAAGAATGAAACTGCAAATTCGTATATTTGGTTGCTCAAAGCATTTATAAAATCATTTGGTAAAGCTCCTAGTATCGTTGTGACTGATCAGGACGGGGCTATGAGAAAGGCTATTGAACAAGAATTTGCTGGATCGAAACACAGATTATGTATGTGGCATATTACACAAAAGCTTCATGGAAAGGTATTTTATGTGCTTTCTTGTATTTTATTTTGTTAATATGTGATACTTTATGTGATTTCTTGTATTTTATTTGCTTTCTTGTAGTTTCTAATGATTTATCATATGTGATAATTCATACTTTTTTCATTTGTTAAATCATATGTGATATTTATTTGCAGATGTGTTCAAAAATTTATGATCACACTGAAATTAAAAAGGAAATTCAATCAAATTGTGTGGAATATGTATATTGGTCCTAATGAGTTTGAGTATCAAAGGGGAAAGTTATTAGAGGAGTTTAAGTTGTAGAATCATAAGTGGTTAACAAAGATGTTTCGCATATGTTCATGTTGGATTCCTGCTTTTTTTGTAGACTCCCTTTTGTGCAGTTTGATGAGGACAACATCTAGGTCTGAGAGTGAGAATTCCTTTTTCTCTCATATTACAAATTCCGGTTCGACTCTCATGAATTTTATGAATTGTTTTGAGACGGCAATGGAAAAACAGAGGCATATACAAGAGAGGTTAGATCATAAGTCGGTTGATTATGTTCCTACACTTAAAACCAATCTTAAGATTGAACGTCATGCGTCAAAGGTTTATACTCGTCCCCTTTTCGAATTGGTTCAAGCCGAAATATTTGCAGGGACATGGTTTTCCCAAATAGATACCAAAATTTTGGTTGAAGGATCTGAGGCGTCTATTATTAAAGAGAAAATTTTTGTTAATGAATTAATGGAGAAGAAGAAAGCTAAGAAAAAAGCTAAGGATAATCATAAAAAAAGAAGAAGAAGAAGAGCCGTTTAACTTGTTTCATAGAGAAGATGGACTGTATAAGGTTTGTTAGTTTCTTAACCAGTTTTTTTTTATGGTCTTTTAAGCATTTTTTTAGTGTTAATTTTTATATTTTTGATAGATCATATGTGATATATCATATGATGTATCACATATGATATATCATATATGATTTTTGACTATGTATTAGTTGTTTTGCATGAAGGTTTTGCGAAACATAGAAGATGAATCAGTTGTTTATTCCTGTCAGCTATTTGTTACAGTTAGAATATTATGTAGACACATTTTTTGTGTCTTCAAGAATGCGAATGTTGAAATGATTCCAAATCAATACATCTTGAGGTGTTGGACAAAGAACTTAATACCTGCTGGTTTGAGGAACAAAAGGAACAGGTATGGTGAGAAGAATGAGATTGTTGAGAATTATGCAAACGAGGCTACTTCTATTGTTGATCACTGTGTGCATATGTTGAGTAAAGATGAGACAAGGTTAGCTGCGTTTATTGAGAAGTTGAAGTTGCTAAATATAGATGTCGAAGCTGATTGCCCGAATCCTCCATCAAAGGACAAGCTTGATAATCTTGAAGAACTTGTCGGAGTGCCAAAGCCCTATGTAGTTGCTGTTAACAATTATAATACATTAAAGAATCAATATTTTACATATAATTATTTAGACCACTCATTAATGTAAGTTTAATGCCAAATTTTTGTTTGGTTATGATCATTTAATTTTTATAAAATTTTCATATTCAAAAAGTATTTATCATCTATGTATTTTAGTACAAGTTTTGTGAAATCCTAATCATTTTGCAATAAATTCGATTGATAAAAATCTTACATGTCAAAGTACGAAGATTTTCAGATGATCTATAAAATATAAAAACGTGCAAACATATAAAGCACGAAGATTCTCTATGTTTACACGTTATATAGTATCATGACAAATATTACATAACATCTACTCATTAGCAAGTACTTTTCACCGTCAGTCATCACAACCTCATAATACTACTGACTAGCGTCTTGGTATCGCCATTTCATCGCAATACACGTCTTCTTGGCATTTTAATATAAAATAGTGTGTGATAAAGTTATTCCTCAAAATTCTCGCCATGCATAAAATCATTATCACAAAAAACATGTGACCGAAAAAAATTGCTCGTCAAAAAATTTAATTTCAGGATGCATGCCGCCGTAACACACGAGTACCCTGCTAACATACATAAACACTAAACTTAATTTAACTATAAGCACTAAACTTAATTTAACTATAAGCCAGACAATGCATATTTTCACAAGCCATCAATTTTGGGCTGGAAATCTAGAATGAATCTAGAATTTTGAGTTCACTCACTAAACTACTATGTTAAAGTTATATTCTTATAGTTTTTAATTCTTTGAGTTATATAATGTTGTTCCAATAATATCACGTCTACACTAATAATCTAAGAGAGATAAAGTGGGTGTGAGAACTTCATTCTAGAGAGAGAAACGAGAGAAAGATAGAAAGGTCTTGCAAGACATATATTAAAAACACACACCTCATAACCCATGAGGTAGGGGTATTTATTCCCATACACACGGTCAGCTTCCCCTCGCAACTATACAAGTGTTGCGAGGGTAATAGGTGTCGCAAGGCACTACTAAGTTACATAACATACCCTAATCTATAAAAAATTATAAATAGAAGTCCCTCCAATAATGATTACACTTTTTGTGTTCCAACAATCTCCCCCTAAGGGTTGATCATTCGGGTCTTTTATTTATGGGCTTCCTGTGTGGCCAACTTCGAGATCCAATTCTTTGTTCCATTTGTCTCCATGATGCTCGAAGCGCCAGCCTTTCCCTGATGACTTTCACAACTCTTGTCATCTGACAATGGTTTTTTTTTCCTAGATTCTTCATCTTGTGGCTCTATGATGTTATCTCCTCAATCATTGTCATCAGACTCATCTCCTTCATCTTTACCGAGAAATTGTTGCTCGGTACGTTTTTGAACCTGCTTCTTCTTAATTCCCCTAGTATTTCTCTTGGTCCTCTTCACTATTCCTACTTGGGCACTAGACTCGACTTTTACCTTATGCGCTTCAGGGGTAGGTCCGCTCAGTTTTGAGCTTTCCATTGAAGCATTGACTACATCTACATACTCCTTGTATGCTTCTGACTCTTTGTCCGCAAGATCCAACAGTGCTTGTGTTATTGGCATTGGTGCATTTGTTGTTACTATAGAAGTATCAAATGTGTCATACATGTATGGTTCTGCTGCTGATGGATCATCTTGCCTTCTTGAGATACCCGAATGTTTCCTTATGATCTAGGCAATCATCAGTTTAAAGTATCTGACAAATGGAATGCAAGCATTCTTCTTCTTCTCCCTCTTTTTGAGCTTGACATGATATACTACATCAACCCAGATCATTTTAGCATAATCTAAGTGGCGTTGGTTCCCAATACCATATAGAGTTTGATACAGTGTGTTAGTGCCTCTATCCATCCCTGTTTCTTTCCCCGTAATGCAACAGTTTAAGATTGAGAATAACGTAGCCCATCTCGCGGGAAGATATTTCCTCTTGAATGTTGATTTCTTCTTGATCTTTATCGTATCCCAACTCAATAAAGAAGTTCCCTCGGCTGCTTGGCAGTTGGTGGCTCTTCATATGTTTCATAATTGCCATTATTTGCAGGTGGAAAATTGAGTGCAGTTCGAAGATCTTCTTACGTCAGATTGACTTCTTGTGTCTCCATGGTTGTTTGAAGAGTATCCGACTCAATTTCATCGAGGAGCACAAGTTGACACCATAATATTTTTATGTAGATCATTGGAGCTGTGGAGTCTGATGACGATAAAGCATGATAAAATGGATGGTTTCAAAGTATTTCAGGGATAACTGGATGAACGCACGCAAATTTCTCAAATATCAACTGATGATTACATTCACCAGTTCTGAGGAATTCAGCCATCGGGAGAAGTTCTTCATTTGTAGGAACATGAGTTGCTAGAACTTCTTCCAAGATGTTTTGTGGTTGGTCTTGTTCTTGAGCCATCTGTGAAATGTGATCCTGAAATTGATATAAAAATTGTATGTATATGGATAAATTTATATTTATTTATTTTTCACTCTTCCTGTTTTTGTATGCTCTGGCAATTCATCTTCACAAGACACAAGAATCAACACCAAGAGTAAGGTTCGAAACTCTGAATACTACAAGACGAAGATGTAGCTTGCTCTGAAGTTGCAATCTGGATGTGAGTTGGATAAAGAGATGCTCAATTTCATGAAAGATATGAATGATGAAGTAGAACAATTAGGACCAAGCATGGCTTTCATGGAACATATTGAAGACATGAATGGCTTGAAGCAGCATTGGACGACATATCTTAGGCATCTCCAAATTATGACTCCGACAACATAGGAGGCATATTCAATGAGGTACCCCTTTTCTCTAAAAATGAATACAACGATGATCTTGATGAACTAATTCATGTCAACATTCTAATCAGTAATAAGATAAATGAAATCAACACATGCAGCTTAACAACTACAAGTGATGACATTCAATTATCCACTACAAGTGTAGAATATAATCATGAATCAAAAAGTCAAGATCAACATGATATGCTTCAAAACTATACCACCATCCAATCTTAAATTCAAAATTATGCTAACTTGATAAAACTGGAACAAGATAAAATTGCTTCCTTAGAAAATAAAATCAAGGACATGTTACATGATGAACAGTCTAAACGACCATTAGTGCTGAAACGTCAAATTCTTGAGTTACAAAATGAGATTTTTTATTTGAAACGGAAGATTTTGACTTTTGATAACATTAAAAATAATTATGAAAACGAAGTTTCAAAACTCAACGAGGATAACGCTATTTGTATTCAACGATTAACAAAAGCTAAAACTAAACTTCGCACTACCGATCAGACTATTCAAACTGTACACATGTTAATACCCAGACCAGATTCTATTCTGAATCTAAATCAGGGTCTTAATTGTCCTAAACCATCTTATCTTGACATGATTAAACGTATTGAACCAAATTTTTATAATGCTGATTACATGAGACATGACACCTTTAAAGACTACTTGTTCCTAATGACATCTCTCAAGAGGAAACTAAAAAACGCTTGCATGTTTTACAAAAGAAAACCAATTTATCCTATTTTAGTGCAGATTATGGTTTGATAAATAAAGAAAATATTCTTTCACAAAAACCAACAAATGTGCAAAATCATGTGGATCAGATTTCTGACAACCCATATGATTCAAACAAATATGAGGGTTTAGCGAGAAAAAGTTTTTGTGATCTCAAAAATCAAATAAAATTTACTCTAGTTGTTATTCGTGGAAAGCAAGAATTTAAAATTTCTGCACTTCTGAAATCCATTTCTCAGAAATGGAAATCTTAAAAGAAGTCAAACACATTTTAAAAGTCTTAATTAAGCCTTCCATGAATAGAGTTAATGACAGATTTACTGCTTTTGAAGAAGCATTGATTTCTGAAATGAAAACGGACTTAATTTATATAACATCTCTTGAAGATGAATATGACTTTCTGAGTCTAAACTCGGTCATTCAAAAAGAATATTTCTCAAATCAAATTGAATCTAACACATCACAATTTTCATTACAAGAGGAGAAAATGGTTGATCTAGAGAAAAAACAAACATCTTTCGAAATGGAAATTTTTTTACTCAATGAGAGTTTAAGAGAATGTTTGCAAAAGAACATTGAGTTGAACGAGGAATTGTCTTGTCGTACGACCAGATTTGAAACCACTTGTGCTAAACTTGAAAAAAAATCTTTAACGTTTGAAGCAAACTGGTAGTGCAAAATTGATGAAAACAAATCCGACAAGCTTTCCTACGAAGCTTCTTTGAAATTACTTGTGCTAAACTTGTATAGTATGCTATTTCCAGTTGAGCATGTAAAGACGATTGTATTTTTGCTCATTTATTTCCAAAGAAAACACGTGCAGAGGAGTGAAAACTTATGTAGCTTCACAAAAGGGTAAACGGATGAGGTTTTTCTTCTTTGAGATTGCTTGGAGTTTTTACTTAGATGTACGCGATCTTAGCGGGTTAATCCCGGGACCGTTTTTCGACCCTTCCCTGGCCACCCCAAATGTACATACCTAGCATGATTTGAACCCTTGACCTTTTGTGAGGAAACAAATGACCTAACTGTTGATTATCAAAACTCAAAACTCACGAATGTGAAAGGAGGCTGATTGCAGAAAAAGGAGTACTGTGATGAATAAATACGTAGGGAAATAAAGAAATAAAGGACCAAATAAAGAACTAAACTCTCTTTACTTTATTCATATAAGATGAAAGCTATTTATAGCCTTTGAAAGCAACGTGCATGCAAGAAAATAGCAGCAAACTACTAATCCTTCCGTCCTAACACCACTACAAAAAAGACTAAAAAGAGCGGTTAGAAAGCATTAAATAGATCGGTACCCAACCACTCTAACTAAGGGTGATCTATTTGAGGGTTCAGACATATAGATCGGTTTAGAACCGATCTTTTTGATAACTCAATCAGAACGGGCTGAATAAAGAAGCGATCTATTTATGTGATTTGGGCGGGGTTGCTTAGGAGCAGTTAGATCGGGTGTTCAACCGATCTATATGATAACTGTAATTTAAAAACAATATATAGCTCTAAAATTTGATTTTTCCAGAATTCAAAACAAAAGTGCAGGCTTCTAAAATTTAAATCACACAAAAATGCAGGTTTTTTCCAGTATTGCATTCATTACAATGCACATTAGTATTCCCATACACATAACTTAGTTAAAGATTCAACATTTAGGTTACAACCCAAAATAACTTCGGTTAAAATAACAACAATTGCAACATAAATCAACACCCTATAAATACGAGCTTAACAAAGTGCTACTAAGTACTAACTACTAGCCAAAAATCCAAGCTGCTGAGTTGCAAATATAAAGGTAGAGATCCACTCCCTGCTCAAACTAAGAAAAGCAATCAAGGATGCAAAAGAGAAAAGCTCGATGACCTTTAAATCCATTCCTTATAGGGCTGTCGTTATTGTTGCTGTCATTGTTACCTGCTCTCAACATAAACATAAACTAAATCATAATCTACAAGGATAGTTTAACATAAAGTGGTGTTTCGACTAGCTTAAATATTATCCGAGGATGATTAGCTTAAGATGCCCTAGTTGATACGTTGAGTTTCTTACAAGTGGTAAACCATAATCACCCTCATACCATACTTTTATTGAATCTATTTCAAACTTAAAACATACATCATTGTTTAGTTTCAAACTTAAAACATACATCATTGTTTAACTATTTGCTATGATGTAAGCTTGTTAAAGAACTTCAGTAGTTACATTTTAAACGCAAATAAGCTCTACAAGTAGAATCATTGTTAAAATATATAAAATACTATAACACTGAAAATACTTGAATCATTTACTGTATACATTTTCTTTTTCAAAGATTGCTTAGATTGGGTAGTAACATACCTCATTAGTCGCGCCACAATGAAAACCACGCATTGACGACGGCGTCTATCTCACTTATACTTAACGAATTCTCTTCACCCCAAGGGAGCTATATGCACCATAATAAATAATAAAAGATGTTATAGCATTTGCCATTTAGTATAAAAAAGAATTCTCTTCACCCCAAGGGAGCTATCATCGTTATTATTGGCATTACTTTCCGAAACAACATTGTTACAATTACGTTGTGCTTCACCATGACAATCCCACCACATGTAGTTATCAGTAAACCCATTTTGAAATAAATGGAATCTAATATCCTCAATATCATCATGACAAACAAAATTTTGACAGTCTTTACACGGACATGAAATACGAGCTTCTCCTGTCTTTGCTCGATGATCCTCAGCAACTTTAATAAACTCAGACAACCCTTTGATGTATTCGAGGCTAGAACGTTTTGTATCGTACATCCATTTCCTATGATCCATCTGAAATATACAAATTCATATTTTTAATAAGATGCAAGCATGATGTAGTAGCATATAAAACTAGTTCCAAGTCGTCAATCCTAACCCACTTTTTAAATATTTAGTCTCATATGTGAATTCGTATTATAAGTCGAGTATTACTGAAGAAAAATCGGCAGCATTTCCCCTTAACTCCTCAAGTATGCGCATAAAACGCAAACTCATAGGAGTAGGGGAAATGATGTCGATTTTTCTCAAATAATGCTCAATCTCATAATACGTAATCACATCCTAAATGAGATAAAATATTTAAAAAGCAGTCCCAAATGGGGACTATCCGAAACTAACCTCTATTAGGTTAATTTCGGACGGGTATTAAACTAAGGGGATATGAATCTAAGTGAATCTATACTAAATGCTTAAACGCTACCATAAAATATGTTGTTAATATGTGGTTAGCTTAGAAGTTTAGTTAAGTACCTTACTTCAACGAGTCAATATTAGCTAGGTATCAACGTGACTCATAGAAAATTCTTCAAAGAAGCCTATATATAAACAAACCATCAAAGTTAACAAACAAAGCTTCAAATAAACATAAATTTACTCATAAATTATTTTTGTGTTATAAAATGAAAGAGATAAATAGTAAGAATAGTTATAGTACCTTTTAAATTGAGACAATATAAACACTTGAAAATGAGAATTTTTGAAGCATTAATTGTGTTTTTTTAGCATTTATTGAGTTTTTTTTGAGTATTTATTGTGGGTTTTGAGTATGTGTTGATGAAAATTGAGACCAACTTTGTATACCCTGTCTGCTGATAGGGAGCCGTTGGTGTAAGCCATAAATAGATCGGTTATTTAGAAAAAACCGATCTATTTAAAAGTAATCGTGATAACAGCTAGCTTATCTCGGAGAATGTGGGTGTAAATAGATC